>JAQMCX010000048.1:1025201-1079465 GCA_029814765.1 Acanthurus leucopareius
TCACTCCCCCCTCTCTCTCTCCCTGTTTCCTGTCACTTCTTCAGCTTTCTCTATCATTAAAGATTAAAAGCCCCAAAAAATATATTAAAAAAAAAAAAAAAAAAAAGTTAGTGGGTAGGCCACTTTTTTGTCTCATATTTAACCCTCAATCCACCAATACCCACATTTATATTGGCATTAGACTCAAAGCTAGTCTGAGAAGTTAACTATTTTTCTGTGTGTGTGTGTGTGTGTATGTGTGTGTGTGTGTGTGTGTGTGTGTGTGTGTGTGTGTGTGTGTGTGGGTGTGTTGGGTGTGTGTACTTTTGTATGCATGCATGTATCAGTAGTGTCACTAAGCTCCTGAGAGGAGAGCTGCCCTGAAGTCTCCAAATCCTGCTTTAGAGAGTATTTATGTATGTGTGTGAGTGTGAGTCACTGCTATAAAAATCCACACCATGCCGCCCTGGCAGGATAATCAGGACATAATGTTTAGTTTCTTTCTATCTCAGTGGATTAGTTTATTTTCATCCAGGGAGAATTTTGCGTGTAAATCGCTCATATTTGGTTGTCTCAGCTTTATTTAAAGTAGTATTTCACTAAGGGATGTGTGACACACCTTCAAAATGACTCATTGGAAGCTCTCCTCAGTCATAATTAGGTACTCTGGGAATCTTCACAAGTTGAATTTGAAAAGTTGAGTGTCATCATCATGGAGTACATTCAGGCCAATCAAGGCTCAAAGTTACAATACAGACAGATAATATATTATAGTCATTTGTGTATTTGTATTTAGTGTTTTAAGTGTCCACATTAATCCAGATTTCTAAGCACTATTCACATCTAGGATCTGGTCAGTTTAACACCTGTAATCTACTGATGGCTGGAGAGCAATTTTAAATGAAAAAGTGTATTGTTTATTGACTAGCTCAATAGTACTGTGATGGCTGCTGGCGCAGGGGAATCATTTCCCTTACACAAAATTCCCGAGGTAGTCATCCTGGAAGTTGTCATCATGGATATCTCCAGCAGGCAGTGTGTTGGTCAATATTTCATGAACTCTTTTAAGTCTACATGTGAAAATATAGCCCAGAAAGAGGCCTGAACTTTGCCAGAGCCCTTGTTTAATACTTGGGGCCCTATCGTACACCTGGCGCAAACACAGTGTGCCAGTGGCGCAGGTATCATTGCTATCGTACAGCTGATGCAAGTGTCATAGTAAATCCATTTGCGCTGGGTCTGTGTGCTGAGGGGTGAGAGGTCTGAGAATGAAGGCGGAACGGAGGCGTTTCCTGGCATGTTTGCTATCGTAAACCTAGTGGAATGAGGTCAAATGCGTCCTGCGCTTAGACCAGCCCGAACCTGGTCAGAAAAGCAAGGATTAAATAATAATTATCTATAAAACGACCCCTGAGCCAAGATTTCTGTCTCCTCACTGTTGAATCGCCTTTCTTTGTTTGAATTTAATATCAACAAGCGACTGAAAGAAAAACAGTCCATCAACCATTAATTACCACATGTATTCTATTCACAAAATGAATTTAATTTTTAGGTGTGTGCGCGTGTGCCTGCGTGCGTGCCTGCGTATGTGCACGTTTGCCTGTGCAGGCGGAAATATATTATAGACATAGATATGACAAAATATGAAAATGTTTGCTTTTTAAACGATTTGATTTAAGGAGGAATTAGCTGAGAGCTGTCTGACACAATACTTTCATGAGCGTTGTTCCTGTCCATCAGAATAAATGAATAAATGAATAAATAAATAAATAAATAAATAAATCCTTGTAGTTCAGCCGTCTGTTTACGTTTGCGCTGGGTGTAAGATAGCAATACGCCTGCGCCACTGGCGCACGGCGCAACCAGTCTTTAAAGGGAATGAGAGTGGATTCTCTGATTGGTTCATGCATTTTCGGGCAAAGAAACATCCATGAAACACCCATGAATTGATGAGATGATTCTACACAGCTGATAGGACTATCCGCTGTGCGCCAGTGGCGCAATGGGCAGGGAAGAGCAGGATTCCTCTGCTGCTCTTGGAAAAAGGTGGCAAAGGTTGATCTGGAAATTCCCCTGAATAAATGAAAACCCCTGTGCCACGTGCCCTGTGCTTGCGCCAGGCGGAAGTGTACGATAGAGCCCCTGATATCACATCCAGCTTGATGAATTGTTTGGCCAGTTCCTCTGAACGCTCTTCCATCAGATTGTCCTACCCAAAAACAGAATGTGAAAAGAGTTTTCTCTTCCAAGTCCCCCTAAAAAGTAGAATGCTTATAACTTAAAATTTATAATTTCAATCACAGCATGCCAACGAATAAGAAGAATGGAAAGAGGAGTCGGATATTTAGACTTTTAGCATCAACCAATGGACTGGCAAACTTGTCAAAGAGCCTGTGGTGTTACAATCCCAGGGATGATGTGATGTTTATCTTACTGTAATTCTTAGAGTTTACATTGCCTGACCCTTAACATGATTGCAGACCAACACAGCACCTCATGGTAAATGGCAAATAGACTGTACTTATATAGCGCTTTTCTAATCTTTTTGATTACTCAAAGTGCTTTTACAATACAAAACAGCATTCGTCCATTCACTCACTAATGCTGGTTGGCTACTCTACGAAGTGCCAACCTGCTCATCAGATGCTCATACATACAGACATTCACGCACAGCCACCGAGAGAAATTTGGGGCTCAGTATATTGCCCAAAGATACTTTGACATAAAGACTGGAGGAATCACCAACCTTTCGATTAGTAGATGATAGACCCGTTCTACGTCCTGAGCTACAGCCACCCCCAACATGACTCTGTCATAGCGGGTCCACCCCCAGCAGGACAATGCACACTACTACACTGCAAAAACTGCTCACCAAGAAAAGTGAGAGAGACTTTTATTTAGATATTCCACCAAACCTCAGATATTTTTTGTTTTACTCTAGAGTAGCAAGAGCTAAAATCATTTCTCAATTAACTGATTAGTTTTGAGTGTCAAGTTTATGGCATTATGGTCTTAAGCAGCTCGGTCTTTTTGGAGTTCTGAAAAAGGGGAGTGATTTTAGTGGTGTGGAAGGGATTTTGTTGCAAAAGATCAGCAAATACAAAGATATGTTAGTGCTATATTGCCCTATACCCAACAGACACTCATATTATATCTTTCTTATGTTGGTTCATCTCAAATGCCAAGCTGGGTGGAGTGAGCGTTGAAGAGAAGAGGTGCAGCCATAACTTTCCTAGAGGCTCATGCAAGCGTCAGTTTGTGTTATAAATCATTCAGAGACACTCAGAAGAGGCACAATACATTTTTATCCCTCTTCTCTCATCCCTCTCTCCTCTCTACTTCTTTTATTATTGAATGCCATTCCTTTGAGCTCCCAATATGCTCCTCGGCGCAGTCAGAAAGAGAGAAGGAGGTTTGGGGATGAAACCAATAAGACAAGAAAGCAGGGGTAAAATTTGATATGAAATGAAAAGTAGAGGAGAAGGGGCCGTTCCAGTTTGATTCCACATAGGAAGTAATTGTCTTAAAGCAAAGGTCACAGGATCATTCGTGTGAATGAATCTACCGTACTTCCTTATTGTCAGTTTGCTTGTGGACAACAGTGGGTTTTATCTTATGCTGTTCTTGTAAATGACGGAATAAGGGTCATATTGTGTTCACTAGTAATGCTGTGGATGTTGCACCACCTGCTTGACAAAATGAAACGCAGTCCAGTTGCTGACGGCACTCTGCTGTCAAAACAACTTGCTCACATTTAATGTTTTTGTGTGGGTATGCTGTGTCTGTGACACTGTGTATGTGAATGTGTGGGAGAAAGCAAAATATTGAATTTGTGCTTGCTTGTGGGTGTGTGTGTGTATGTGTGTATGAAAGCTTGTGTTTGTCCACAGCGCTGTGTTTAGTGTCCTTGAACTCATGTATTTGAAAGTGGATGAAAGAGGATGTGTTCAGCTCTAAATGGGAGGCACTTCCCTTGTATGAAATGCCAAGACATTTAGTCTGAGCCACAGTCTGCTGATTGAATTCTTGTATAGACTGTGGGCTTCATGTGATCCTAAGTATTGACAAACAGATGTGGGAAATCAATCAGCAGGGGAATATGTCCGTAATCTTATTATAAATTACTCAATAAAATGATATTTGCAGCGTTGTAGGGTACCAGTGTTTAGTGCTATGTACAGCTTTAATTCCACCTGAATAAGGGAAACTACGCCAATATCTTATTCAGGTGACACTGTGATACAGTAGTGTAGATACAGTCCATCTAAAAATTTAGACTGCATTCCTTCTGAACTTACTGTTGTGACAGCAATATTTTCATCTTTTCTGAAGGTGATAAAAGAAGGGATCATTTCTGTGAATCCCTGAAGTTGTCAAAAGGATAATAACTGACAGTCATTTAAGAGATTTTCATTGGCTGTTGAGTCATTCTACCGTCTGCTGTTTTGAGAAAATTTGAAAGCTTTTCCACTGTTTGCTTTTTCACATCGCTTTCGTCTTTCCCTCTCATGTGTTATGGTCTGCAAAGCAGCAGTGTTTTGTGCTGTTAAGCAATCCTGCAGATTTCTTCTGAATCTGAATGTTTGGCACAAAATAAAATGTTTAAATTTCACTGTAGTTGTCTGTAGTGGCTGCTGATCTTGTCAGTTGTGGTCTTGTTCGGTAATGTTTCTGTAAAAAGGCAAATATAGTGACACAATGAAATGTTAAAAAGACTTTTAGCATTCAGATATTTGCAGAAGTTACACTTAGCCACAAAGTACATTAGATAATCATCTCTGTCTATTTGAAAATAGGATGTGTCATAAGATAGTCACGTTTAGAGGTGCAACTTATGATGATTTTTAATTAGAAATCAAGCTGTCATTTCTTTCACAGTTAATCTAATATTGTTTGGTGTTTAAAACAATGAGTAATGCTGATCATGTTGAATTTTTTTTCTTAAGGTTCAAATTGCTTCTTTTGAACTGTTTATAGGTCCACTAATTATTTCAGCTGAAGTCACTTTTTCATAGACACAGTTTTTAAATGTATTCAGTTAAATGTACTCATTAAACCTTACTCTAACCATTTAAACCTTTTTTGTTTCCTCCCCCTTACTGCAGGCACAGTATTATTTCAGCCATGAGGAAAGTTGGCAAGACATTAACTCCGAACTTCATCTAAAAAGAGAGAAAAAGGAAGGCAGAGGCTAGTCTGACAACCCCTATAGACATATTCAACAGGTATGTTATACAAATTTGACTCTCTGGGCCATATTTAAAACCATCTTTAGTGCATGGTCTAAAGTGCATTTAAGGTGCGTCTCCGTGTTTGCTTATTAAACAGCACGTAATTCTCGGCTGACTAAAACCATACAAACTGAGGCTGGTCTCCCTGAAGTATTTATGGGCCAATCTCTGTGACAGAGGGTGTAGAAAAGCAAGGAAGAAAATTCCACTCACTGTAAAAATAACTTTTACTGATCTTATTATAGCTACATCAAATTCCTGTGCTATGCTTCTTGTTACATGCAACACTAAATACTTCCACATGAGCCTCTGCTCTGTCGCATTAAAATAACAGTTCTCATCCACAGGACCCATGTAGGTCCTGAAGCTTTGGCACCTCTCTCACATTTGCTTTATTCACTGTTGCTTTTGCCATGAAATCAAACAAGACACAGGAGATTTTCTGTGAATGATATATATTCAGTATGTTTTGGAGTCATTTTAACTCTGAATATTAAAGGAAACAAATCAGCTTTCTTTCAGCTTTTTGGGGCAATCTTATGTCTCCATTATAAATATTGGGGAGGATGTGGTTTTCCGCGTTTCCTGCTGTGATTATGAACTTACTGCACCTTTAAATTAGCAGGAAGAACTATTAAACTATGTCAATTTTAATGGATTTGTCTTATCCTATGTCTTGTTTGAAAATATATTGATATACCTTTTAAAATTCAGATACAACTTGGCCAAGCTGCCCCTCTAACGTAAATTACAGCTAACCAACACTATGTCACGCTGAATTACAGTGGTGTCAGAACGGGGCCAAGTTTCTATGGCTTGTGCTGTGGCTCTCATTAAGTTGTTTGTTAAGTGAAGTCAAATTCTTGTGTATGGGGATTGCCGCAATAGAAATATTTGAGGTTGCTTGTTGGCAAAAAAGAAAATTGTTAGAAACTTTAAGACTTTTTAAGCCAGACTGTTTCAGTGGTTAACAGTAATTGATTGATTTTATTGATTAAACATGTATGATTGTCCATGTTAGACTTCACATTTTACGTATTTTCTGTAAAAATAATATTGCAGTTGAATGTGATGGACAGTGGTAGCCTTGAATTGCAGATTTTTGTTTGTAGTTTGTTTTGTTAACCCCTGTCTCTAAAATGACATTCATTTCTGCTTAATTTGTTTCAAATTTTTTCATACAAATTTTTCATACAAAGTTTTTTACTGATGCATCTTTAATCTGTAGTAACTGTAGGAAGTCTAAGGTTCTTCTGTGTTCTATCTCTAATAGGAAACAATAGAAATAAAATAATATAAATCCCTCTGTCAACTTGTCATCATCACACATGGGGCGAACACCAGTCATCAGATTCAGTGGAAATTCAGACATATGTGTGTGTCTTTGTGTGTGTGTGTGTGTGTATGGGTTAAAGTGTGTTTTCCGTACTGTCGGCAAATCTTGCTTTTGAGTCACATCAGGAGTGGGAAAACTGCTTGTAGCAATCAGGTGTGGTAAAGGGGAAAAATTTAGGTTACAGAACGACCCTAGCAGCAAGATGAGGGCTGCTTTTAGATGTCTGAAATTTCCCTGACTGCTGATTTGCAAACTGGAGAACTAGGCAAAGTACCTGTGAAGTTAAGACTGTCCAGTTCCACAGTCAAGTCCACAAGAAGGCTGATGGCAACTCAAAGGTCCTGCACTCCTGTGGTCCATCCATACATGCGTTTGTGCTTAATTGCCCATTTCGTCCTTTTTAGGGCAGTTTAGTTGTGTACACAATATGCATGAGTGACATTTTCCTTTTGCTGATGATTTAAAGGAAGAAAAGTGTACCCTTTGCAAAAATCCTGAAAAATTGTGGGTGTGGATACTGTTTATAAACATACTAATAATAGACAAAACGAAAAGCATCATATTACAAACTGTATGACTGAAATCCACAAGCTCCCAATCTGCACGATTGACATTTGAATTTAGCTATTGTGCTTTTAAGGTTGTGAGTGTATGTATGCACAGATACCTATTTATACTAAGCTATGTGTTGATTCACAGGAGGCACAGTGACTTCAGATGTTGTTCATTGACAAGAAAAACCTTATCACATTTACCCTCTTTAAATAGGCTCATTATCACCATACAACCCGACATTGTACATTTAAATAGGCTTCTGTATCATTTCACAAAGAGGTTGACCCATATAATGTTATGCAGGAGGCCTGTACACACGCATGCTCACATCTCACACGCATGCAGTACTCTTTAGGGAGCTCTGCTGAAATGTAAGGTACTATCTGCTCACAGTCTTGAGGTTTTTATTAGACCTTATTACTCAAGTGCACAGATTTTTTTTTTCTTTGAGTGTGGGTATGATCCAGGCTCCCTTGCTTTCTCATACATACATATAGGCACCTTAACATACAAGGACACCGACAACTCCAAAGTTTTCAACCTATTAATTTTATAATAGAAGTAAAAGAGAACTAAATCATTACGTAATTTTTATTCTGTCTCTCCTGTTCACATTACACTCACACTGTGTCATCGCAGTTTGGCAGATTTACCACTTCTTTTTTTCCGTTTATGATTAGAGCTGGTGATTTTAATCCCAGTAAGAATTCCCACAGTCTGCCTAATTCCTGTTTCTGCCTAGAGCTGGTAGGGGGGCCAGTAAGCCGCTAAACCCCCTGGCTATACACATGCACATACACACATAACTCATATACACATACGGACACTTGTGTGTGCTCACTGACGTAATGCCGTAAAATACATTTTCGTGCACACTCTCTACAAAATAGAACTCATACATTTACACACAACCTCAGAAGCATGCACTTCCCATGCACTCTCATAGGAGTATGAAATATATGCAGGCAAACCCTAGAGACTGAATGTAACATGAATAATGAGAAAATTTCAGTTTGTTCCTTTGTTAAAGCATCTTTTGAAGTAATATGAAAAAGAGAATTGAGTTACAAAGAGAATTGAAAGTAATGTGTCATAGAACTGAGTGCATTACCTTTTTTTCAAGTTTCCAAAATGTGCACGTCAGGTGGACATTGATTTGTAAAAATCTCTCTTGTCTGGAAAAAAAAAAAAGCCCTATAAATACTTATCAAACAAAAACACTCTTGACCATTTGTTGTGGTGTATATTTCTTAATCTTGTATATTACTGGCAAAGAATGGAGAATGCCATATCCCATGATGTTTGGTGCAGTACTTGGTATAGAGCCATATCTACCAGCTTGATGGACTTGGTCCTGCAACAACATGTTGGTACATCAATTAGTCATAACGGCACCAACAGGGGGCCTGGGGGTAGGAGAGTGTACAGTATTTGTTTGACTTTGTGTTTCTGCTTGTATGTTTCTTGTGTATGCATGCTGAACTTTGGCCCACATTTAACACATGTATGCTTGTATGTTTCAATGTACAGATATCATCAGAGAACTACCAGAATAAGTTTTTTTTTAGATAATCTGCCTAATAAGGTTTTTGCATTTACTGACATTAAAACATATTGCACTGGCTTCTGTGAAATATGGGGTATAAACCCATCACTCTTCAGACACTCTCAATTTTTTTTCCCCAACAATGCCAGAGTGGAATACAGGCATAAAAACACTAAGTTAACGTTATGTTTAGAAATGTCTTGGGCAAGAGATTGTAAAGCATTTAGATATAAGCTATCAAGACTTTCAGTGCAAAACTGTTTTTACTGTCCTTCAAAAAACCATTGAATCCTACAGTGTTTTCAGCTCTGTGTGTGTGTGTGCGTAGTCCAGGCCAGATTAGCATAAACTATTTAATCTATTTTGCATATAATTTGTTTTTATGATGTATACATCATTTTTTCATAGCAGTGTTTCAACACCATTACCCACCCCCACTGTAACCCACACACGCCGTCTCAATTACTCACTCTGACACCATTGCATGCAAGCCTCTCATTATTCCTGCACAAACCGAATTATGCACACCTGCACTTGCACAGTGTCATGCAGTGGTGTGTAGTAGTACACATGCAGTTAACAGTTCACACACTCACACACACCAAGTATTTAATCTGTCTAAGCCATTTGCCTAATCAGCTCACTCAGTACAATACCATTCATAGATGCACAGTGACCACACACACGTGCATATGCACACACACACACACACACTGAGTGAACTGTCCAAACACTGGGTTTCGCTGGACTAGTTCCAGCATTATCAGCCCCCTGTGTTACAACCTGTTGTTGCCACGTTGCATCACTTCACACATCTTAGAGGAGGTGAGGAAGAGGGAGGAAGAGGAGGAGGAGAGAGTGAAGAAGAGGGTGAGAGGGAGGTGTGTAGAATCTCCAGAGTGATCGTATGACTTCAGTGCTCATTTGTTTCTTTTTTCTGTCTTTTACTCATCAGCCAACTCCTTCCATCTTTGTGGTTAAGATTTTCTTTCAAAGCTCCTTCAAATGGTAAAATTGCTCACTGACTCTCACTGGGTTTGTCCATTGAACCTACTCTCTCACCATTCTGCTCACTCTCTTTTTCCTTAGTATTGTTTTTTCTTTATTATTTTGTAACCTCCTGTTCAAGCAGGAGAGATGAGAGACAGACAGGGCTGATGCAACCAGGAGACACATACAAAGATTCACCAATACACACAGATAGACACAGTTCATGTTGTAGGTAAACACAAACACACACACATTCACACACACGCATTCACACACACGCATTCACACACACACACGCGCACACACACGCACACACACACACACGCGCGCACACAAGCACACACACACACGCACACACGGACGCACACACACACACACACACACACACACACACGCACGCATGCAGGCACGCACACACACTCATTCCCTCAAATACATGACTGATTACACAATGACATAGGCGTAAAGCACAAACACATATACCAGAGAGATACTGCGTTGTTTTCATTAAAGGCCTAGTTTGTTCATATGTACATAATTGCTTTAGCACATTGTTTAGATTAACATTTTGGTCAATTTGATAGTCAACAATAGTGAATAAGCTTTTGCTGCTAAAAAAGTTCACAGATCAGATATCTAATGAACCAGAATTTTGCAAAGTGTAAAATTAAAGAATAAACAAGCTGGGACACCTAAACTTAATTAGAGTGTTGCAAGGTTTTTTGTTGCGGATTTTTTTTTTTTTTTTTTGTTGATTTTTTTTTGGTTTGTTTTTGAAATTAAATTGCCAGAAACCATGAATAGTATATTCAAGATTATGAAGCTTACATGTTTTATGCATGCTATTACTATACTTTTCTGCTCAGTCATCATGTATCACACTTCTGTCACAAAAGTGGAGGTCTCACCTGAAGAGTTTCAAGCTTCTCAAAATGCTTCTGTGACTAAAAGATGACTTAAGACCATGAGCATGTCTACTTTTATATGTGATCTTTCTCATTGTGTAAGCAGGTAAACTTAAACTATGCCTGTTGTTTATGTTACAGCCTCATGTTGGTTTTCAAGTATGTTGTGTGGTATTCATAGAGAGAAATCAAACCTCAATTCTGCGAAATTGATTTTGGTCAGCCTACGGTAAAATTGACTGCCATTCCTAATGCTGAGACGTTATGTTATAGCAGCTCTGTACATAATAGCAAGTTGGCATGTTTATTCAGGAGCTATTTCCAGGGGCACAAGAAGAGGAGGAGGTAGCATTCTACTTGCCACACAAAGCTACTTACTTAGGCCAAAGCTAAATGTCAATAAATAAACCCCTAATTATGTAGACACAGCCTGAATGCCTATCATCCTCTTACTGCCATCTCAAAACCACTGGACTCAGTATTTTCTCAAGTTATGAAATAAATAGTGTCTTGAATAAGAAGAAATAACTAGCATCTTTCGATGTAGGCCTTCAAAGCTGCCTCAAGCTATTGAACAATGACCTTGAGACTTGGGTTATCTACACATCTCTCAAAATTTGTAACTTCTTAGTAATGATTGTTTATTTGTATAAAAAACACTGGAAAGCTGTAATTGCATTGTATTTTACCAAGCATAATGTAGTGTGCAGATATTCAGAAATTCACTGCTGTCGTCTTCATGCATCTGGTGCCATGGAACAGAGGGCACAGGACTTTGCTTTTAAGAATGATATTTTTGGAATTGGTGTGATGGTTAAGATCCCTTTAAGAACAGGGGATTAGGATGATGCTGATGCTTAGTGTCTTGGCCTGGTTGCCTGCGTCTTGCTGCCTCTGCCTGTATGTCAGCTTGCTCTGTGTGGGGCTGGCCTTTGGAGCCAGATTTGCTCGCTGCATCTGGCTAATGTGCACTATGATTTCATGGTAGAGAAAAAGAGAGAGAGAGAGGGAGGGAGAGACAGAATGAAAAATAGTGTGTGACTGTGTGCATGTGTGTGATGCATGTGCAGCGAAGCTAACTGGAGCAGCGTGTCCAGGATGCGTACACGCTTGACAGCCTAGCTGCTGCTTTTTGATACCAAACATTTAGTGTTGGTGTGTTCGTCTGCACGCACATAGTCAACTGTTACACTGTGTGCATGTGTGGAAATGATGCATCTGTGACTCAGCTTCAGCTGTCAAGTTTTTGTGTGTGTATGTCTGCGCACATGTTTACGTGAGCCAGTTTGACCGTGACTTAGATGAGCAACAGGACCAGACATCTAGCGTCATCATATGACAGTCTTTTTTTTACTGCTTTCTCACCAATCAGCTGTCTATGTGTTGCAAAAAAAAAAAGACACACACCAACACGTGCACACATACACACACACACGCGCCAACACGTGCACACACACTAATGTGGATATTCTTCAAGGAGGCTGTGGAGTAAGATTAGATTGAATTATGTCTAGATTTTCCCATGTATCGGGGATCAACCAAGGTTGTTTGTGGGTAACTGTAAATTTATGCTTTAGCATGCATTTTAAATGATTAATTACACAGCAATTAATTTAACATTGATTACATATAAAGTAATTCACACACTATTTTCGAGAATTTAAATATTTGCTGAACTGGGTCAGGAAAAATGCTTATTGCACACAGGAAATGATGTGTGGTCTTAGTTTTAAATTAAAGCAATCTCCATATTTTGCTTGAAGTGAACAAATGTCAGTATCTTGTCTGGTGCAGTGGACAGCCATTAAAATGTAATAATTTCATCATCTGTTTTCCTCATTATTCTGTTTCACAGGTCAAGCTGGCCAATGCCGGGCCCATCGTGGATATCTGGTGGCGGTAGCAGCAGCAGCAGCAGCAGTAGTGTATATGTGAGCGCTGTCTCAGGCGCCTAGCCCATGTCCAGCCAATAATGCCGTCATCCACACGGAAAGGGGTGCCGAAGGACCCCGAGCTGGCTGACCTCTTCTTCAAAGATGACCCTGAGGAAGTCTTCTGTGATCTTCATGAGATCGGACATGGCAGCTTTGGGGCCGTCTACTTTGTAAGTGCAGATGAACAATTTGTTATACCTTGGCTTCACCAGGCCATGAAGGCTCTTGAAAATCCTTGAAAGAGTTTTTAACAGAGACTGAGGGACTTGCTCTAAACAAGAAATTAACCACTCCACAAATGTTCTCCATTGAACAAATGTTGAAGAAATCCCTTTTCTGATTGTACATAGGAAATTAATAGTAATAATTAATAGTTTTAATAGTTTTTCTCTGGAAGTTACTTAGCTATCAAACATGTCTTTCTGTATTAAGCTGCAGTCTCTCATATTAAACACCAAATTATGTCATTTCAAGTCTGTTCAGGTGAAGTTAAAAGTTTAATGAGTGAATCTGACTAAACTTTTAGGGCACTGAAAAGTTTGGAAAGTTATTAGCTTTTGAAAGTAAAGTGCACAAAATATAGTGATGATAGTTCTGGTCTTGGATTTCATTGGCTCTTCTTTAATTCAAAGTTTCATAGTTCAGTTACAAAAAATGGTATGTGGACAAGGAACCAGACCATTTATGAAGTCATATTACTATTTCTTTACTACAGGATAATTATTTATATGCAAAAAATAGCTTTGATTTATTTACTAGCAAGTTACTCTAAATATTTATTTATCGATTGACTGATTTGTACACATGTTGTAAGTGTAGAGTGCATTATGGACTCTTTAAAAGCAATTAAGAGGAGACAGATTCCCTCTCAGCACTTTCTCTGTAGCCTTTCTTATTAATCTCATCATCACTAATTACTCATCAAGCCTTTGATTCTAAAGCTGCATAGAGAGGGGGTTGAAAGCATGCCACATCTCTTCTCTCTCTTTGTTTCTCCTGCTCTCCTCTTCAGTTAATTTCTCTTCTCTCCTCTCCTCTTCTCCTCTACAGATGAAGAGCTAGAGGCAAAAAGCTTCCTCACTCTCTCCTAAGACAGCTGTTTTCTTGGTATAGAAAAAGAGAAGCTGTCAATAGTGGGGCAGGATTTTCTTGGCTGGCAGGGCTTTATCATCCTCCTCTATCCCATGTCATTCACACGCACGTGCACACACAAACACACTCAGCCCCAGTGCATCACTAGCAGCCCCAGTGCCCTTGTCTGTCTGGTTAACAGGCTCCAGTGTGCGTCTAAATCCTGCTATGATGCCAGCACTGTGCTCACTGACACACTTATGCAGTCGGCATCACAACTGGCACACAGTTTGCTTTAGTTTCTAGCCAGAGCTGCTTTCATGAAAGCAGGCCATGGCTTCTTGAAAGACTAAAAACCAAAACCTAAAATGACTGATGACACGTGCAAGAGAATAGAGCAAATGACATTATGATGCTATTATTTTGTATAACAAATAAAAAATGTAAAGACATGTTTTGTAAATTGCAGCATTGTTTAAGAACTGAGGATGCTTAGCCACAACAGTAGAGACCTATCTAATCCACTGCATTTTTCTCTGATGAACGTCCATTTTTCATCTTTTCATCTTGCTAGACATTTTTTTAACCTAAAAATAATTAGAGAAGGTGAAGCACTATACTGCAAGGCTGCAGTTGTCCGAAGAGGGGATAATTATGGGCAAAGAAAGGGCTGAATATCACTCAATTGAAAATCAAAGTAAAACTGTGCAAGTGCCCCCACCTATTCTGGTGGAAATCTTAAACTTTCATCAGTACAGCTTACTGTAGGAGAAAGCCCTGACCACTCAAAGAATGTGATTGACACAGGGAGAAAAGGCAAAGCACACTGGCTGCCTTTTTATGACGTGCATATTCTACAGGTTATTACTGTATATGTTTGCATATTTAAAGAAATGTTTTCAATTGTATGTGCATTCATAGTTCATGCATGTAAGGACTGAGAAGATCTCCATTATAGAAGAGAATAAAGAGAATTTTCCTCACTAAGTATGCAAGACCATCAACCAGGGCTTTGAACACACACTCCAATAGTATATGTTGAAGAATTGACCTCTTGTAATTTTCCATACACCACCTCTCCTCTTCAATGGTATGCAGCCTAAATTTATTTCAATATTTCATCATTACATGATTTTATTTTTCCTCTTCGCTGTAGCCATCTATCTGTACATTACACCAAAGGGAACAGCTATTATGCATGCACTGACAGGCAATCATAGGGATCAAATGAATCTGAAAAAAGTCAAATGGGAATACTCCATTGCCTGCTGTTACTGTAATTCCGTTTGAATCTCAACATGAAATTTCCATTCATTTGTAAGTGGGATGAAGCAGAGATAAGGGCTTAGGCTGAGCTGCAGCATAGCTGTCTGTGAGGGCCAAAGGCCTTTGAGGTTAACACCACAGCTTTAGCATGGGCATGTGGGTGTGCACAGACAACTCAAACACTAGCAGCCATAGCGACAGAATAACCACATGCCACTTACCTGCAGGCTTCCCCCAGTTACATTTTTAGGTACATTAATCATGCAGAATTTGTTTAATTTAAATGAAAGAACCTGTCACTGTCATAAAAATCTATTTTAGATGTATTGCTTTGTAAATGCTATGTGATGTTTTGCATGCATTGAATCTATCTGGATCACCTTTACCTGGTAATGGGAGCTAATCACCAAAGAGCAGTTGCTGTCAAACTGGAAACTGGAAACACAGAGAGTCTGCTAGAGCTAAAAGTACATTCATGGCCCTTTGTAAAAGTTTCTGTGTGGTACCTGTGTTGTAGCTGAGCGAGCGGCCGAAAGAGACTAGCAGGCCCTCCACTGTGTGTGTCTGTGGGAATGCAGAGTGTCAGTACTTGACCTTAGCCCTGCTGTACATCATGGGATCATGACCAATGAAAAAAGCATGCATCTGGTAGCTCTGCTACAGCTGTCAAAAGAGAAACTCTAAACCATTGTGTGGAAATTTTGAAATATTAATTATAAAATTAGAAAAGAGTTGCAATGGAAAATTTAAAAGTGAAACTTAGCATTTTTTCATCCAAGGCTGGGGGCTCGGGGAGTTGATCTGCCCAATTCTAACTAGTAGGTGTTAACATTCTTTTAATGTTAAATTAATGAAGACCCACATGGTTGACTCTATGTTGACACAAGCCATGCAAGGATGATTTAGAGTACCGGCATGTTCAGCCATTTTCAGTCCAAAGAACGCTTTTTTTTTTTTAAATAAATGTGTTTCATCACAGCACAGTCATATGATTTAGTTTGCAACTGAAGAAAACATGCTAGTGTATTAAATAGGTTTATTTATATCACTGAACTATTGAAAAAAAAAATCAACAACAAGTTCCAGGGCTCATTCAAACACCATCATCACTTCTAAAAAGTGACAGGAAGTTGACTTTAACAAGAAGGACACACAAGGAAGTCACATGACTACTGAGACTGAGTCCCAGATGTGTACTCGTCAGAGGAGATTTCTCAGCAGCTTACAGGAGTGGCCTTCCTCCTCCTTGTGGAGTGAAGCAAGCAGCATCAGTTGTACAACACAGTGAATTAGGCAGAGAGGCTAACAAATTTAGAGGTTAAAAATAGAAATTTTAGTTGTTGAAAAACATTTTACATTAATATAATTTTTTATAGTGCTTATAAGATTAGTTTCTAATGAAAACTGGTTCCTTTTCAATTCTGAGAATATTTTTCCTGCTGTTTCACTATGGTAGTACTTATTGTATGAGATGTTTTTGTAGTACTTAGTCAAAACTTAGATGTGACATTTTTAACAAAAAGCCATAAGTATGTACCCTGCTTATTAAAAAATATGAATCGCTCTAAAGTAATTTCATAAACGGGTAGAGTTCCTTTTCTAACTAGGGTGTTACCTCTTCACAGTGTGCTCTTTTCATGTAGTGTTATAATCAGTCAAACTTTACTTGGAACTCATCTTTCTGTTTTATTCTCCAGGCACGCAACTCATACTCCAATGAGGTGGTGGCCATTAAAAAGATGTCCTATAATGGCAAGCAGACTACTGAAGTAAGAAACACTACTATATAACACTACTATATAACAGTACTATATCACACGCAGGAGCTCACAGGCATGCTGAACTATTATCTCAAGTTGGTGTTAACAGTTATTGTCTCATGCTTTACCAAATATATAGTAGAAACATATCCTTTCAAACACAGGACACTTTTCACAGGCCTACATCCGTGTTTGGTTACCTTATTACTTTTTATAAACCAATGAGTGATGGTTCTCATGAGTGAGTGAGTGCTTTGACATTGTCAGACTACATGTAACTAGCTGAGGCTTTTGGTTGCTAAATCAAAAGCCATCTTCAGGTAAGCATAGAGCAAGCTTTCTATTTTTAGTGTTTTATCACTCTCTTTATTATTAACGTTGGTGCAGTGCTGCTAAAAGACTTGTCTGTCAGTACACAACACTAATTTATTAAAAAAAGGTCATTATACCTGTGTTACTGATGATTACAGTGAGGTCAGCTGCGAAATTAAAGTCAGTTTATACCAATGCCTGTTTAAATGTAACTGTGATTTACCTGTAGTGTGTAACTTCTCTTTGTTTGGATTTGTAATTGGCAGAAGTGGCAGGACATCATTAAGGAGGTCAAGTTTTTGGGACAGCTGCGACACCCAAACACGATTGAGTACAAAGGCTGCTACTTGAAAGACAACACTGCCTGGGTTAGTGGATTTTCCTCCACATTTCCTTTTTTTCTGAGTTTCTTCCTTTTTCAGTCCTGCAACAGTGTTAGTTTATCAGTTCCTTTCCATCCTCTTCGTCTGATTCTTCTACTATCGTCTTCAGTTTTGTAGTCTCCCACTAACTGTGTTTTACCACTGTGTACTTCTGTTTATGTGCATGTGTTGTGATCTGAACTGTTCTAATTTCAGACATTATAATATGATCAATATGCTGAAGGGAAAAACTCGCAATTCTATTATGTACTTACCTGAATCTTGTGTTTAGGATATCTTTTGATGAAACACACAGCATCTGAATGATTAGTTATTCAGCCGTAACTATATTTTGTTCCAGCTGGTGATGGAGTACTGCCTGGGCTCCGCATCAGACTTACTAGAGGGTAAGTGTATTTATTAATGTTTAATATGCACACACACACACACACACACACACACACACACACATGTAAACACAAACACTCTTATGAAACTGTTTTTATGGAAGTATCAGGGTTTTTATATGAACATTTTTTTAAGGAATTAACTGCACCTGATGAAAATGGTGTCAAAGTTCCTGTAAAACAAAAACTTGTTTATCCACTAGGGTTATTCTATTGATTAAACAAATGAGATATAAGAAGTGCTGGTAGGTAGATTTGGTTACCTTTGGACAAAATCAAGCTAGCGTCTTCCCCCTGTCTCTGGTCTTTATATAGAAATAAGCAGATATGTACATGGACTCTCCAGGTGAGAAAGTGAAATGATTCTAATTCCAAAAATCTCAAGCTACTCTTTTTTAGATCTTATAATGTGTAAGTATGTGACCACTGAAAGGTATTTAGTTTTAAGTAGTGATTGGCAAAGGTGATGGTAAAACCCTCCTATAGAAAGGAGGTCTTTATTCTATGCTACGTTGTTGTATTTTAAATACCATATTTACCAATATTTTATACTTTCCTTCACTTTACAGTATTGTTCAATTTGCTCAACCTGACATCAGCTAGGGCACAAAACCAGTCTCAGTACCCACCAGTAGCTTGTGCCTGTAGGTTTGATTGACCACAGTAGACTTATTTGAGGTATTATTTAAGTCTATTTTTCTGTAGTTTGGTAGCCGAACATAACACCAATACAGATAACTGTATGAAATTCATGAGCACTTGCCTCTGACTTTCTAGACGTGAGTTACAACATACTCATAGATGACTGCAATCATTTCTTAAAACCATAAAACCTCAATTTCTGTTTCCTGTGGTTATTTATCAGACATGCTTCCCACATGCTTGATGTGAATGCATGCATAGGGTCAGTCATTAGAGTATTGTTTACAAATATTTCCTTGAAGCGGGTTGAAACTAATTTAAACATAGAATTTACTCCCTTGTAACTGGATTTAGCATGGTTATGTGGTCTCACCTGTAAAGTTACAATAAACAATTTGATTCCTGAGATTTATACAATCTGCAAACAATGCCTGTTGCAGGTCCTTTCCACATAAGAACATTTTCCAGTTTTCTAAGTTTTAACTGTCTTTATTGTTGACCCTCAGAGAGTCCCTGTTGTGATCCTAATGTTTAATTTTGAGCACCTATGTGAGCTCTCATCGCTAAAGAGGAGACACAGTCATGACAGTTCGCCCCAGTCTGTTTTTGAGACTTAAATCTTCTTGTAGTGTCTCTGTTACTACATTGCTCCATAGGTAGCGAGCTTAGGAGCCTATTTCACAAGCGTTTACACATGTCATCCAGGTGGTTGATGCCAAACGGAAAACTCAATTGTTACTATATTTTCAGGGAATATTGGTTATTTTTTACCATTAAAACTAGGATGTGCTGACTGCCAGAACGTTGATCTGGCAGAACTACGTGCACGTGCTTTATTTATTATGTAGGACCTTGTGTGGAGCTGTTACAGTTCTTCATTATATAATTCATATCTTGAGAGGGTTCCTACTAATTTCCTCTGTACTTTTCTCTCCCCAAGTTCATAAGAAACCACTCCAAGAAATGGAAATTGCTGCCATTACCCACGGTGCCTTGCTAGGACTGGCTTACCTACATTCCCATAATATGATTCACAGGTGAGTCAGTCTCTTTCCTCGTTCCAAATATTTCACAACAGGAACATACATTTACCATAGCTCATGTTCTTCCGCTATTGCTGTGTTAACTAATTAAGCTGTAAAATACAATGCCTGTCCTCATCCTTATCTACAATACAATCTTTATTGTAGACAAATATGATTGGCATACAACAATAGTGCTTTGTGAAAGATCTTTACTGCAAAGGGTAATCACATTACGTAAAATCCATTAAAATTCATCTATGACATCTATAAATACCACACCAGTGACCACTTTGTTTGAATGAAGGGAAAAGCATTATGCATAATAGATCCTTGGTACTGATGTCGTTTCTCTTGGTTGCAGCGCATACATATTCTCTTCATATGCTCACCCTCCTTATTCCCCTCTTCCCGTACAGAGATGTGAAAGCTGGTAACATCCTGCTGACTGAGCTGGGTCAGGTCAAACTGGCTGACTTTGGCTCTGCCTCCATTGCCTCACCTGCCAACTCCTTTGTGGGAACACCTTACTGGTCAGTATATGCAGAAGACATTGATATGTGACAAGGCAACGGAAAAAGGACTAAAAAGACCTACATTTTCTAAGAATGACTTCCCTAAGAATGAACTTCAAAAAAAATATTTTGCTTTGTTCTTTTGTGGTATTTTGCTTATTATTATTTATTTCTTCACTGTTTGTTTTCTTTTGCATAGAAATTACAAATCATTTTGCAGAAGTTGTCTTGCTGCCATAATATTGTCATTAATTATTGAATTTTGACAAGTGAAGACACACTGATCAATCCTAGAATTTGATGTTTTCACACGGACATGTCACTCTAGAGCTCTTTTCAGAAATGCACCATGTCAAGCAAATTTGGTGGCAGTTTTACATGTTGGTGTGAATAAGTCTCTAAGCCAGTTTTACTTTAACATCATAACAGCAATTTTAGGTCAGACCTTTTAAAACTAATAAATGGTGAATTTCATCATCGTTGATGCAGCCTGTAAAGGAAGGGGCAAATTTTTTCCTCGTTCATTTTTTTTTTTTTTAATCCACCATTTCCAATTATTATTTTGCTTGCATTGTTGCACTTCTTTAATATCCTGTTATATCTGAAAGGAACATTTACATATTTCAATTTATCTTCTGAATGACAAAAAGGCAATCTTAACATCTTGACAAGGCCAAAAGTGTTACATGTTCCATGTGCAAAAAGACATTGGTTTATGTATCAGGAAAGCCAATCTTTACAGTGTAAAGTTGTTGTTATAATATCAAAAACCTCTGGTATTTGCTTCTCATATGAAAATCATCAGCTCTGCCTTACCCACCATAATACTCAAGCTTTGATGATGACTGAAAATCATCACATAAACTGCTTGATCTGTGATGGAGTGTTATAATGCCCAAAGCCGGCAGCAGACAACTTTGTCTCACACTCGTCATTTTAAATTCAAACACACACAAGTTGTCACACTCCATGTTTACTGAAACACACATATATTCCAAAAACTGAGCTGCTATCACAGCATACCAGAGTCTTTAAAAGCTCTGAGAGGCTTAGCAGATTATAACATTTTCATGGATTTTTTTCCCCACACTTAAACTCTGTGTGTTCATTTGCATGTGTATCATTCTGTCCTCAGGATGGCCCCAGAAGTGATTCTCGCCATGGACGAGGGTCAGTATGAGGGAAAAGTGGACATCTGGTCCCTGGGGATTACCTGTATTGAACTTGGTGAGCAAACTTCAATGTAACGTGTCAAATAAAACATTTAAAGACCCATAGAATCAGAAATTCCAGATATAAGCTGATTAAAAAAGATTCATCAAACAGGAGAACAAAAACACATTTTATTTCAGTGTACTTTCAAGACTTTAAATTTTATTTAAGGAGAATTGGATTGGTGATTGTGAAAACTTTCAAAACATCCCAGTGCATCTATTTCTAGCTCTCTCATCTTTTCTTGTTTTAGCGGAGCGTAAACCCCCTTTGTTCAACATGAACGCCATGAGTGCCTTATATCACATCGCACAGAACGACTCTCCCACGCTACAGTCCAATGAGTGGTGAGTTGAAAAGACACCCCTTATAGATTTTTATTCATTTCATTGTTTGTAAGGATTCAACTCAATGCAAACCTAATTCCTCCATCAAAGATGTTTGTTAATGTTTACTTAATTAAAAAATATAAAAAATGACCACAAACCAAAACATAAACCAAAGATAATAATCCAGTGAAACTGCTGATACAATACTTCCAATCAGCTGTGAATAGTAAAGCCCAATCTGATCTGGGCTCAGTCAGGTTAAGTCATCCCTGTGTTAATCTGCACGACCTGTGATCCCTGTGACAAGCTTGTGCAAGGTCATACTTAAGTCTCTTATGTAATTACCTGTGAAACGTCTACCAAAGAAATACTGTGTAAATACCCACAACATTCCTGCTTAGCTATGAGGTGTTTTTAATGTGCTGAATATCAACATTAAAAATAAAGCAATGTGATTGTTCTCATATTATGTAGTAGTAAAAAAAACAAACAAACAAAAAAACAATATTTTTTTGTGTTTGCGATACTAAGTAGGATGTTTTTTGTACGCAGACTTCATACTTCACTCAGCCTCACAGCTTCTGACTGTTTGATGCTAATAGATTCTCTGGAGACTGTCCTTCCAGACATCAAAAAACTTTTAAAAAGCAATTAAATTTAGGCCAGCAGGTTTTTAACACAGCTCTTTGCTGAGTCTTTGCAGCAGCAGTTCGCCTAGAGTCTAATACCTTTTTCAGTTCAAACTAGTTATACTACTGAGTATTGTAATGAAAATAACATGTTAAGTTGTTCAGATACTGTATGTAAAATTATTGATTTCTGCTGATACATATTGCCTCTGTGTTTTGTTCATGTCTTACCCTTAAGAAATAAAACAGATTGGTTCTGTTTTAATTTAAAAGACATATGCATTTCATCTTTGGTGTTCTTTTATTGGGGCTGTGTTTAGGAAGATTGACTTTTTTATACACAAGTTATTTGTGCTAGCTAGAACATGAATGCTAACACTTAGTGTGTACAGTGAGCTAGCTATTCTGGCTTTGCTATTTCATTTTATGCATACTTAACAAAATATTTCATGTACACATAAGATGTCCATTATTTTAGCTTTTCATTAATTATTTAATAAAAAACAGAAACATACATTATAACCAGCACTAGTCACCTCACCTCGTAGTTATTGTAAAGTCACGTACTGAATGTGAGAGCTAGATAAATACAGATGAAACGTAGAAATTTACTAGGAAATGGAATAAATATTGGATGAGCAGGAAGAATTATAAATATTTATCAATGTGAATGTACAAACAAATGATTAATGTAAATTGGCAAAAAAAAAGAGACAAATGGATACTATCATTAAATTAGAAAAGCAGCAGATATTCCTCTACTCTTCTGAAATGCTGTGTGTTGCTCACACTTAGCAAGCAAGATGCAGTTCTCATTGGGAAACAACCCTCATCAAATATTAACCCCATGTTTGATCTTCTCCCTGTATATTCCTTTGCATACTTCCTACATCCTATTATTAGTATGGTTTGGAATTGAAGTGTTTGTATGTGTGCAGTCCTAAACATGCAGAGTCGTGTCAGTGTTTGCTGCTTGTCTAATGTTGCAAGAATCTGCATCTACTGCATAGCCAAGGCAAGAAGCTGAACGTTGCCTTTTACCTGCCTCAGAGCAGCCTAAAGGCATCAGTGACCTTCCTGTGTCTTCCACGCAAACTCTCAGTTAAATTACATTTGTACACCTCAAAACAGAGCATGCATTGTGGACTCTGACGAAAGAGCATGTCATCGGAAACACTAAGCAGAGGGCGTCTTTTAAGCTGCAATTTGCTGCTTATGACTATTCACAGAGAGCGCCTGTTGTAAAATTGGCATTGGTTTGTAGCATCATGTTGAGGCAAACGATTGTGTGGGGTAGTGAAAGGTTGTGGTATTTTTGGAGGAGCTCCAGTGGCCTGAGGCGCTAGCAACATCCCGCCAGATGAGACTAGCAGAGACATCAGCTCCATAGTGTAACTTCAGCACACATACACAAGGCCACACTGTAAACACATTGGCATGACACACAAGTGCACTCATGGACCTTGCCTAGAATGTTAGATAGAGAATTGGAGAAGGAGTTAGGTGGGGGACTCATTGTCCCTATCCATGAATGTACAAATTAACAAGAAAATCTTAAATAGCACTATAGTTTTTTTTTATCCTAAGGACCCATTGCAGCAACCAAAAAACACAGTATTACATATACTGTGATATCTTGTGTTTATTTTTAGATCAGAGTCAGTGGCATGATGTTCAACAGCTCCAGTGGCCTATATTTTTATTGCTCCACATATTTACATAATCTGCATATAGTTCATGTATGGGGCTATTCTAAAAGATGACAATGCTCTGGTTTAGTTTATTGATATAAACACTGCACAACAGAAGAGATTACTCATTATGTTAAACATTCACTGACAGTGCGTGCAGTAGGTGTGGCTGAAGTCAATCTATTATTAGATTGTCATTGCTACTTCTGCCTAATTTGTTGTGATTTAAATATGTTTAAAAAGGGGAATCATTGCCCTCCATCTCACTGTCCTCTTTACCTAGGTCTGACCCCTTCCGAAGCTTTGTCGACTACTGCCTACTGAAAATTCCTCAGGACAGACCCTCGTCAGGGGAGCTGCTACGAGTGAGTGGGCTTCCTCTGTAATCCCTCTAGCTGTGACCTCACTTCCTGTCTCAGTCAGTCCCTAAGCTATGGGGATGAGTCATTCCCATCCACCCACAGTTCCCTGATATGAAAGCATAAACACAGTGTCTTCTTCAGGCACAGAAATCAAGCGCCCTACTGAGAGTTCTTTTTTTCTTTTCCTCCTTTGTTTTAATTTTATTTCCTGTGCTGCACCTTATAACTATGGTCCTTAAGGGCTACATAGATCTGTATGCATGTGCTGCTTTCACTTGAGTCCTTTGACGACAGCAAAACTGGTATGTTTTTTTCAGTGCAGGTGCTAACCATTATACATGCAGTAGATTAGCTTCTTTCCAATTGGTGGGATTTTTTTCTTAAGTGTTGTTTTGGTATTTGTTAATACATGTATTGATAGGAAAGTGGTGGGGGTGGGGGTGGGGGGCATGCATCACAAGCCCCCACCTGGACTCAAATTAGGGTTCTTGAAGGGTGTTGCAGACATCAGTCACATAAAAAGTAATTTGGTCCAAATAAGTAAAAAAAATTAAAAGTTAAGTGCAGCTGCTTGTCAGACTTTTCTAATGACATTTCTTTAACCATTATGGCAAATAACACGGGCAAAAGCACAATGAACTTATGGTGTTAATCTGTAATGTTCATTGTGTTCCCCTGTAAATGAGGAGGTGATCTTTTTGTTTGTGTGACCAACAGGTAATCCTATTGGCCCACTAAGAGTTTTATGTTCTTGGTGATCACGCTCAACAGTTCAGGAACTTGAGCAGGAGTTTTCACACCTGCCTCACCTTAGGGAGGATGATGGACAAGATGTGAGGTTAGGAGGCGGCTAAATAAGGGGCTCTGGAATGTTGTCTGGATATGATCGATGTTTAGACTGGAATTCATTCTTCCCAACACCCCTGACCCAAATCCTAGCCGAAAAACCATTAAAGAGGGATAAGTGCCAAACAGACTTTGGATCAGTGTCGAAGGGGTTGCTTTATAGTGAGGAGCTCAGGGGGTTGGGTGTTAGCTTATGATTAATACCCGACTTTCTCCTCTCAGTCACATGCACACACACACACACACACACACAATATATCACAATCACTCTTTCTTTTAGTGCACACATACACACACACACACACACACACACACACAAACACAGGCACACACCCCTCCAAGCTCTTTAAAGGGGAAATCAGGTCACTAATCTGGGGGCCTTGAGCTATCAGTGTTCTGGCTTCAGGTTAAGCACACTCTCTCACTGTATACCTCGATCAGAGTAATAGTTATTCTATATACAATAAAATGATAACCTCTCAGTGACCTCCTCCCATAAGTACCCACCTTTAAGCAAAAAACACTCTCTTGAACACTTAAAAATAGTTCTGGGTGTTGTTTGGCTTTTGGTGTCTTCTTTAATAGCACAATTTAACAAGCAAACCACATATATTTCTGGGGCAACAGCAATTTCCCAGGGGAAAAGATGATGTCACAAAACTGATTCTTTTGTTAAACCAAATGTCCAAAACCAAAATATAATTGGATTACAATAATATCAAACTGAAAAGCTGCAATTACCTAATTTCAGAAGCTGGAACCGATGAATGAATGTTTGGCATTTTTCTTTAACAAATTACTTAAGCCTCTAATTTATATATATATATAAAAAAAAAGGCATTTATTCTCTGTCAGTTTTTTTTTTTTTATTGCTGAGATTGAGATAATAACATTAAAGCCTGAATGGTTTAATGTTCTACTGATATCAGAATGGTAACTAAGAAGCAACTGCTTAGTTTAGCTTAGCATTAAGGCTATAAAGACTCCTATCTTTTCATATGTAAAAAAATAATATATCTGACTGGTAGAAAAAGCATGCAACATGCAAATCATGCAAAGAGAACAAACGTTGTTCTTATACTTTTACTATATTTTAACTATTTTTATGAATTAAACATTACCATTGGTCGGAACCAGGCTAGCTTGCTGTGTTAAGCTAAGTAGTTGCTTGTTCTGGCTACACATTTACTGTACAGATCTCAGAGTCATATACATCTCTTTATCTCACTCTCAGAAAAAAAGTAACTGTGTCTCTTAAAGAAATGGAAAAACTGACTTAAGCAAAGTGAGTACATGGAAAAGTTAATGGTAAAATGTAATTAAAAATGCTTGTAACATCACTGTCTGATCATTTACTGAATAAGTTTCTAAGGATGGATTAGAACTTTTGACTACACTTTATGCACAGAGATGGGACTGCAGTTGCTGCAAAAATGCTGTTGCTTCTCCTTAATCCTAACCTTATAATGAGGAGAAATCTTGACGATCACTTCTTGCCGGTTGATAGGATGGGGTTGGCTCACTACCTATACTCTGATGTAGGTCCGTCAGAAAACGGGACAAAATGCTCTCAACTCTATTTCCAGACTGTGATGTCATTCCCCTGTGTCCTGACTAACCCATTACACCAGCATCTGTCACATGGAGAGGAAGGTGTGCAGAGAAAGACAGCTCAAAATAGACCTAAAAATAGTCTTTTTCTTTTTTGTATACAGTATATATATTTTAGTCCTGTACTCTTGAGGTTGCACACATTTCATCCATGTAAGCACACAATATTTTATGAATGAGGGTGACTAAAAAGAGGTGTGAATATGTATGTGTGGTGGAGTGGGTGGAAGCACAGGGGAGAGAAGATGCTTTTCTATTTTTTTATTTCATTTTAAGTCATTACAGTTCATTACTTATACATTTCATAAATAAAACAAAAAAACCCACATAGATCTTTGCTACCTCATTCTTAGCTGACCCAAACCAGACTGTCCCACCTAGTCTGACCTGCTGGTTGTGTAACACAAAATAAATAATTACATAAATGCATAATGTCAAGGCCTCCACCAAATTACACCTCCATCACATAAATTAGAGATGCTTTGGTTCCAGTGTAGACATGTCATCTAAATTAGTCTCACTAGTAAGTTTAGTATAAAACTATGTCAGAGAATATGAATAAAAAGTCATATTTTTATTAAGAATCTAACTTTATGTGTAATTATTATGTTTAAAGGATTTAACATTCTTGTTGTAGGACACTGGCTTTCTCCTTGTAAGAAATTTGAGGTTGCTAATATTAAGCATGTATGCAAGGGGCCCTATGATTTTGATGTTAGACTATGACTCCTTAAAAAACTTTTGTTGTCAAACAGATTGTCTGTTTTGGACCTCTGGGAAAAAAAATGACTTAAAACCTTGGTTGTAAGGATTTCACTCAGTGGTTGTTTTTTTTCATAATATACTTTTAACTGAATGTATCGTAAGCTTGGTGCCAAGGCAAAAACAGTTTTGTTTAGTTGGAATGAAAATGATTACGAGTGGTTAAGAAAATCGATTTTTATGGCTAATCTAAGTCAGATCCCATGTGTTCAGGAAAGGATGTAGAGTGCTGTGACTCTCAGGATGGGCTGAGCAACCTGCAGGCGCCCTCTAGTGTTTGCCACAGTTATGGTACTTGCTGAAATACTACACTGGATGAATCAGAATCAGAATCAGAATCAGAAACAGCTCTATTGGCCAAGTACATTTGCAACATACAAGGAATTTGGTTTCGGCAGGTGGTGTCACTCATGGAATGATCAGCAGCCATGTGCAAGAAAAACTAAACATAAATAATAGAGACAAGAAATATACATCTATGTAGAAAAAAAATAAATATATACACGATTTGTGCATATATTTGAAAGAGCTTAAAGATGTCTTTTAAATCTCATCTATAAAATCTTTAAGAGCAGCTATGCTCTTAGTAAAAATTTAAAGGTGCTGCGTTCTCTGCCCATAGTTTTCATGGTAATGAGAAGTAACTAATCCTACAACATTAAGATTCCCTACATTATTTAATCAAACATCACTTTTTTGTGACTTTGTTTTGACTAGAAAAATATTCATTATTTGTCATTAAATGATGCCAGTAATTTACAATTAAACAATTTACCTTAATAAAAAACAATATAACCTCCATGAATTGCACATTATGAAAGGCTGAAGGTAAAACAAAACTAAAATTCAGATTACTGTGCTTACTGTATAAGGATTTTTTTAAAAATGTTAAACCAATGGTTCCCTCTTCAGTCCTTCTGACCTAACTAACTTCTGACCTAACTAACTTCCTTTTTTCTTCTTTTCCTCTATTTGTCTGTTTAGCATGATTTTGTGCGACGGGAACGCTCACCGCGCATTCTCGTCGACCTCATCCAGAGAACAAAGGATGCGGTGCGTGAGCTGGACAATTTGCAGTACCGCAAGATGAAGAAGATCCTTTACCAGGAGAAACATAACGGGCCCATGGGAGAGAGCCAAGAGGAAGAGGAGGTGGGAGGAAGAGGGACAGGGAGGAGGGAAGGATTTGTGTAGAACATAAGGGGTATTTGATTAGACATAGCTTCAGTCAGGAAAAATATTAAAAATGAAAAGGTTTGTCATGAGTAATAGTCAAAGTATGCAAGTAGAGAAGAAAGGCCCAAAGAAATGAAACCAGATGGCGGCTTTGTTTCAGTTCATACACATATTTAGAACTTTCACCGTAAAGAGAAGTTTGTCGCTCTCTTTTTTTTTTAAATTAATGAGTTTTGTGTCAAACCCCATTTAAAACCATCACAGATGGAAACTTTTGCATGAGCCAGCAGATTACAGAACAGCGCAAGTTTACAGAGTGTGTATATTCACAGGGAAACAATAGAGCCAACTGAGACAAGAGTTAATCAAATCAGAATCATATCACTATATCACTAGGCAGTCACTTAAAAAGCAATAATCAAGACAGACAAATGCTACCTACAGCCGTATAAAATTGCAGTAAGAATTTCTTGTATTTATTTATTATGCCAGTTATCTTGTAGATTAATAAGGAATTTTTCAGTCTACAAAATACCTAAAAATATTGACAAATGCCTATCGGAACACCTGATGAAGTCTTCAGATCTCCTTTTGATCCTAAGCATCCAAACTGGTAAAGACATTCAGCTCTTGATTACAATAAACAAGGAGACACAGTATAGCTCTTTGTTTGAGAAGCTGGAAATGTAAAACAATGTATTGACATTTTTTGATGGTTAAAATTTCTTACTTTAATTAGAACTTGTATTGCACTTCATTTAGGGAGCATTCACTTTGTTTCAATATCAAGCAGGACTCTTTAAGTTTAGACTCACAGGACGAAGGGAGGTGACAGGATAGGTTGTCTGAAATGATGTTTATGAAACCCCAAGATGGCAAAGTCTCCAAGATAAAGGAACCAGATACGGTATCTAAATCCAGAGTGGCCTTCTTAGCTGCTGTTTTATCACTTGTAATATGGTTGCATAGCACAGACATAGTGTTGATGGCTGCTTTCAGCACACACAGGAACCTTCCTCCTGCAGGCACAGTAGCCTGACATTGAGATGAAATGTCCCTTAGTTGACCTGGCCTGAAGCTGCATGAGCAGGCACGGACCACTAGCAACCACAGTCATGTCATCCTACACCACATGAAGCAATTCATAGGAGCCACCAGATCTCACTGCAACAGGATGCCACTGAGGGCTTTACTGAGATAACCTGCAGTGCCCAACCTGGTTTTGTGGTTTCAGGGGAAGATGCAAAGGATGATTATAACATCCTTCATCTGTTACTGCACACTTAAAAATTTGTCTGCTCTACTTGAAAGTTGTGACCATTCACTCCAGTTTTTCTGTCATGTACTCAAGTGTACTTTAATCTGAAGATATCTCCATCAGAACAGTGTGTGTTATAAAACAAACAATTATTTTCACTTACATGTCTAAATTACTTTAAGTTAAGGCATCTGGATATGACTTAAGTCCTATACAATCCAGCAGTCATTTGTTATTTTCCCTGTCTTAAAGAGACTCAACTTAATTAATTTAGTAGTATATAAACTATATAAGGGGCATAAAGCATACTGATGTCTATATGTATTTATTTGCTTTTGCGTATAATGTCAGGACAGAGGTTTTTGTTGGTGGAAGCATGTGTTTATGAATCTGCAATTGTGTGGTTGATCACTTGCAGGACAGTGAGGCGGCCAGCTGTAAGATGAACAGCCTGGGCAGCAACCACTCCATCCCCAGCACCTCTGTCAGCACAGGCAGCCAGAGCAGCAGCGTGAACAGCATGCAGGAGGTGCTGGACGACAGCTGCTCTGACATGACCATGATGCACCCCCAGGACTACAGCAGCACCCTGGAATCCTCCCCACACACCAAAAAGGTAAAGTTCAAGGTTTAAGGTTGGATGATGGGAGAAAGCTGGTGAGTATTTAGGGTTGCATGACAGATTAAAAGTCACACCAAACCTCCAAACCAGAGCTGGAAACTAGAGAGCAGAGTGAGCAGGTCTGTCTGTCTGTATGGCAGGCAATTAGAAAGTTAAGTATGAAAAATAAGATTTTTATAAATTGATAATTTTGATAAATTGCTTCATTTTATGAAGATATATTTTTTTGTGTGTGTAATTTTCCCTTATATTCACACCAGTTTTCCTAACATCCGTCCCGATGCCCCCTCACAACCCCCACTGAAAACCTCGGCTTTGGATGGATAAAGATAGATATTACACGATATCTATCTGTTCACTATTCTCTGTTGATTTAATTTTAAGATTTTGAGATGTCCTGTTTCAGAGACAAACAAATAAACACCAGCAAAAGTCAATCCTCCTTGGTGACCTCACCTAAAAAGTGATTACAGACAAGGTCCACTTCTTACCTCTCTGATATCTGTGATGAAAAGTGATTTGGTCAATTAGTACTCTCAAAGTTGTAAACACTTTTTAAGAAATGCCATGTCCCTAGGTATCTAAGAATTTCTGTCAACCAGGCATACAGATGAACTCACCTCCTTTCTGGGTAATACCTGTGCACTGCAAAATGGGGAGGACACGTGGCTCATTGCAAACATCCTCCGGATTTCTCTTAGTGTTTCAAATGTATGCATAATTGCCCCCTCCCCTTTTTGAAACCATAGAAACCATCGACACAGTGCTCATTGTTTGGCAGACTGTTTCAAGTTCATCACCGACACTGTTCACAGTCTATGAACAAAGGCTGTGTACATATGTCGACAAGCGGCACACACTCCCCATCATTTCCCCACTTACAGCTCTGTCATCCTACACATACACTCACACACACTCACACATACTCACACAGACCCACTCACACAGACACCCAGACACCCAGACACACACACTCACACACACATAGACACAAATACACACAGGTCAACACAATGCCTGACATTCTCATTGAATATCTCATGTGACTTAAAAGTCTATGAAGAGAGGGCTGTCACTGCTCTGTCATTCTCTTTCTTCATCTGCTCTTTGTATTTTGACAGTGCATGAATAAGAATGTCACTCTATGAACAGACAGCCAGTGTGTTGTTTCGAGTTCAGGACTGAGCTGAGAACAAATGAAGTGACACATTGTTTTCAGATACTGATGAAGTCCCCTCTACACATGAATTGAGTCTTTGGTCCCCAGGCTCCTGAGAATCTTCATTCAGTTTCAGATGGTGGAGGATGGGGTTGAGTGTTGACATTTCATCATGTTTTGCAAGGTTACAGTTGACACAGTTTTAACAAACGTAGAAGATTTCTTTTGAAATTTTAGATCTCATGTGATCAAAATCAATGGAGAATTTTGTTTTTTAAAAGTCCCAGAAAGATGGAGGTGAATGTTTGATCACTGGCACAGTTTTTAGTGAGTGAAAATTTGTCAAGTGTCCTGTAGCGCTGCACAGTTTCCAGATTTATTTTTACTTCTTGTTCACTTTGCTCCTACTTTTCTTTTATTATTTTACAAAACAAAAACGCTGTGACATGACATCCTCCTGTCTAACCTTATGTGTTTTACACAGGACCATTTTTACAACTGGGATGATGGGACCCACAGGGACCACCGGGCAGGGCTGAGGCCAGCCTCCTCTGAAAAGAGCAGCCAGGCCCAAAACTACAAGAACCAGGGTCGCTTTGCTACCATTAAATCAGCCTCACTGGTAAGTCAAACAAAACTCTTTCCACTTTTGTATGGTGTTTTTTTTCTTAATCAGATCATTAATTATGTTTTGTTTTCATATGCTACATGGGGTTCAGGATCATTCATTTGTGGAACATTTATCTCAAAAATTGTGGTGCATTGAAATAAAAGTACTTCTTGCTGAAGCCAGACTTTCAAAGTTTTTCTCCCCATCAGTCTGTCTTTTAGTCTTATTTCTTCCTGCTTTTTTTTCTCTACAATCCAGTTTTGGCCAAGTCTCGGCAATGGATCTCTGTTTTAAAGCTCTCTTTTCTGTCATTCACATCTTTTGTTTTCTCCTCTTGTACTACACCTTACATTACCACTCCCATCTCCCGCCCTCTCCTTTATTTCCTCTTCTCCTGGGCTTGATAATACATCATTCTTAGATCTGACTCAATGTTCTGAGTTAAAGGGGTTGGAATTTTCTCTCTCTCTCTCTTTCTCTTTCTCCTTGTCTCTCTCTCTCTCTCTCACCCTCCCTGTCTGTTGTCATGGAAACCAGCTCTAGTAACTAGTAAGTAGTTGTGGTGTTGTGTGGTACTCTGTGTGTGTATGCGTGCGCATGTGTGTGTGCAAGTGTGTTTACTCATCTATGACCTATGTTCTAATTGTGAGTCCCTTATGCTGTCAGGTCTCAAACCAGACATGAGAGAACATGAGCGAAAAAAAATCTGTTTATGTCCTCATGTCATTGACCATGGCGTTAATTAGACACATAAATATTTTTAAATGTTGGTCTCCTTTTTCTGTATTCAGTGATTACAGGAAATTTCCTCTTTGGGTTTTCTTTAATCTTGTAGTCATAGTCAAATTTGACTCGCAATGCCAGAGACATTCACAGGCGCTATTAGATCCAGTCTGTCTGAAAGTGCTGCAGCTCTAGTGTACACCTGGAGGATTGATAATATAAAAATTTTTTTTTAGGTTAAATAATAAAAAACACCACAATGAAGAAGGTCCCTATAAAGCCCAATAATTGTGAGGAGGGAGACACGCATCTTCCTTGCTGACGCAGCATCACTCGACATTCAGATTTATCCTCCCGAGATTTTACCCCTAAGTGGTGTCGCAGTATTCTGGTATTGATGAGAACTGTGATATTTAAAATGGAATATGTATATTTTGTTAATAATATATACATGATGGCATCATGTAAATAATACAGTGCCTCTTAAATCATTTCAATTTCTTTCTTTTCTCATTTTGTTGTAATAGGTTGCAATTATACACCTTAACATTGGTTTCCTTCCACTATGTATATAAAAAAAAAACTTTGGTACAGTTATAGTTGCAGACTCTCTCTATTCCCATGTAGCTTACAATAGTTGTTAGACCCAATACAGTTTTGCCAAACTCTTCTCTCTTCCTTTCTTGAGCTTGTTACACCAAATTTCCTTAATATTGGAGCTAGCAAACCTGGTGTTAGCTGAGGAGAAAGATTTAATTACAGGACATGCAACCTTGACTGTAAGAGAATATATTCTTGTACACAAAAACACGTATTATCCTTTGCCCTTTGCTCACTTCAATTTAACTTTAAAAGAAAAAGAATCTTCTTTCCCCCCAACTCCTCATTAATTGTGTTTTTCTATCATTTATCTGGTTAAGGCTAATAAGACAGTAAAATAATAAGCAGTATTGTCACACTACATAGTTCTATCTTACAGATTTATAATATAACAACCCATTGTATGTTGTGAATTGAAGTTCAAATTAAAACAGCCTGGGATGTAACAAGCTGAGGTGATACACACTGTGTTGGCAGCTCTGTGTAACTGAGGCCGCCTGACTTAAAAGAGGCGTCATTGTGCAAATCACAGTATCTGTGGTGTGATGGCGCCAGTCCTGCCCACCGGTGCTGAAAGAGATGACATCATCTTTTTCTGCCGAGCGCAGACGTCCTCAGATTGGCCTCGACTCGCTTCGACTAGATTCAGAAGGTAGACAAAGAGAGATGGAGAGAGAGGAACGGGGCTCCAGATGGTGAGGGGTGATGGATCATCAGAAGAAGGAGAGAGAGGGAGACGGGAACATAAAAAGCTTGAGAAAACTATCAGAAAGAAGGGATTTAAAAAAGGGGGGGAATAATAACCATAACGCCAGTACGTTGCACATGTGCAAATATGCAAATTTACTCGAAATCTATGTTGAATAAAATTTGCTCATATTTATAAAAGATATAGGAGGAAATGATGGTGATGGCGGAGGATTGGAAGTGATTAAGGGGGTGAATGAAATGAAAGGGCATGGTGACTGAAGAAGGTAAAGACATGGTAGACTCAGACGGCAGATATGAGGGGGATGAGAAGGACAGATAAACAAAGGAAGTGAGATAAAAGACTGCCACCGATAAAAATCTGGACTGACTAAAAAGGACAAGTGAGGGACAAGAAGCAAGAGGAAGGTTAGGAGCTTTTGTCACCTCAAGGTGGCTATAGAATCTGACCAAAAGTAGAAGAGGGAAAACACAGAGAGAGAAAAATAACTGGTAAAACTGAAGAGAAGGACAGATAAAAGATGACATGAAGAGGTCAAGAAAAAGAAAAAAGAAAGGCGATGGGTTGCAGGTTGAGAAATTATCGAGGGAGATGACAGGAAGGGAAACGGGAGGAGGGAGGGATAGGCAAAAAAGAGATGGATGTAAAGCAAGAAGAGTTACGAATGTGAGGCGTAACTAGCGTGTGAGAGTGGGTAGAGGTTATTACAGGTCAGATGAAGAACTGACTGAAAGCTGTGTGAGAGATGACATCTTTGAAATTATACCACCAATCATCTGATGCTTGACTCCTCTTCAGCTCTTGGTTAAAGGTTGTAACTCGACTGCTTGTAAACCTATCAACACGTCAACAACAGAGCAGCAGATTGTAGTCAAGTTTATGACGCATCATAACATGCACCATCTCCATTAGTGAGTCCTATTTTCCTGGCATTTAAAGCTTAATAAGTTGCAACAATATGCTTCATTGGTATCTAATATGTAATAATGTAGCAGAAAATAATTCAAAGGCGTTTTTTATGTCAGAGATTTGGTTTAAACTAAATGTACCTCTTTTGCATCTGCACCCCTTTTGAGGCCCAAACAGACATATGAGAACATAACCTCCACATTTGTGCATCTACAGCAAAAAAGGACAATAAACGAGGATGTGTTTGTTTTTTCCCTCCCTTCTTTAGTCAAATGACTTTACCATATGTTGCCATACATCTGTAGCAACATTTAGTGTACAGCCATGTCTTCTTCTTTAATCTCATACCAAACAAAGAACCATGAAACAGTATACTTCTTAATATGATAGGGAACAACACAACAGTGTTGCAACTTTTGGAGGAAGACATACTCTTCTTCTGTTCTCCAGAAAAATATTAGCTGAATAAACAAAAGAGCTGCTCTTTGTTTGTTTGTATTTTCTCCTAATGTATCTTCTGGCAAAAACAATCTCTTATCAATTAGTGTTCAGCAGCGCATCTTCCATTTTCAGCCAATTGAATGTCTTCTATGGGACTCTGAATTCTGTCAGGAAAATAAAACCTTGACCTGCTCTGTTTAAGAGACTAAACTCAAATCATGAGCAAAATTAAGAAAAGCCTAGGCATAGCTTCAATCAAGCACTTTGTATTACATTTTTGCAAAGTTCTTAAGCATGTTACCAAAGAGGAGCAAAAATGTCTAATACCCTGACTGGTTATTGAGGAGCAGAACTGGGGTCAGTTTATATGAATTGACCTCAGTCACCTGGTGACCTCACAGAGCTCAAACTGTCAGTGTGTCTTTCTATTACTCTTGATTTAATAAAAGTACAAATTTATTTTTACGTCAGGGACCAGCACAGCTTTTCCTTCATTCAACAAATCATCTTTAAGATAGACCACCTTGAATTGCAAAACAAGCAGAAAAACAAGTAATTTCCACTGATCTCACTGGAACAATCACCTGTGGCCTGCATGCCTCCCCCACAGTTATGATCTCTTTCCCAGTCCCTGAGTCTTGTGTGAAAGAGGTTGTCACATGACGTGACTTGGCCCTTTGTGGTAGCATGCAGGGTGGCAAATGAGGCAAGTGACTAGGATTGAGAGCTGCTGTTACAGTGGGGTATTGATTCAGCACAGATTAAGGAGGCAAGGGGGGGGTCAACCTCAACCTATTTCCTCACCACGTTACCACTCTACCACCATCCCCTTTTTCCCTCTAGGTGCTTTTTTTTACTTCTCATTATTTTCATTTTTATTTTTTCCTCTAACTCTCTCCCAGTCACTCTCCATCTGCTGTTTCTCGTTTGCAACCACCCCCCATCCCCTCCCCTCATCTCTTTGCCTGCTCCTCTCTATACACCCCCCAACTTCTCTCACTCTTTCTCAATGAGGTATTCATGTGACCCACCTGCTGTCCGCCGCTTAGCGTTAGCCTGACTAAAGAGCTGCTCTGTGCTCTTTTTGGCCCGCGTGGTCGGCCTGCCTCATTCACAGTTCACACGCCTGCCTCGGCTGCTGCGTGCCTAGGGCACGAACCAAGGAGAGGGGAAGGGGGGGCAGGGGGTCGTCCAGTAAGGGTGGGGTCTCAGGGTGGCATCGGACCTCAGACAGGGTTCTGTCAGGCATAGGATGCTGCACAAGGTTTCTGGATGCTGGTGCATTTGGCTAAAGTCGCCATCATGTTTGGCCTGAGGAGCTCAGGTGGAAGTTATGAGAAGATGCGAAGCGAGTACTACCTAGACGTGGAGAACCCTTTCTGTCCTCAGGTTGGTGTGCTGGTGCAGGTTTTGCAAAAGAAAAAATGTATGTCATTAGTGTTAGGACATGCCAGTATAATCCTTGTTTAAGATCAAATTTAACTAAATGTTGTTTAGTAATATAATAATTTTTCCTTGCACCATTGGACTTAAACAGGGTTCAGATCCTTTGCAGTTGCCTGATCTATGCAGTGACTGTGTATATGCGAAGGTCGGATCAAAGGGCTTTTGTTGGGCTCTAGTGTTAACTTCATCTAAAGGGATTTCACAGCATTTCTTTTTTAAGGTCTGAGTTTTCCATCTGGTTGAAGAATCTTTCTTTTCTCTGTTAAACTGAAAAGTGTTGCTGACTGATTGCAGCAGTTCAACTGTACTGCTTTACACTGTTAAACTAATTTTGTTGTCATTCTTTTTTTTGTTTGTTTGTTTTTTGTTGTTTTTTACGACAAGATACCCCAAATACCCCAAATTTGATGTATATATATTATTGTAAGGACAGGTGATATGTTAAGGGTTGATATTTGGCTGGACGATACATTTTACAACCATTTCATTTGAATTTATGTGTTTTGGTTATTGGTTTTTGTTTTTTTCTCAGTTCAATTAAAAAATTACATATTCAGTGCCCACATCTCCAAACTTTTCTTTTTCCACAGGTGACCAAGCAGATCCAAGAGCATGAGCAGGAGAGTGAGCTACGGGAGCAGATGTCGGGCTACAAGCGCATGCGGCGGCAGCACCAGAAGCAGCTGATTGCCCTGGAGAACAAGCTGAAGGCAGAGATGGACGAGCACCGGCTCAAACTACAGAAGGAGGTTGAGACGCAGGCAAACAATGCCTACATCGAGCTGGAGAAGCTTGCAAAACGCCATGCCGTGCACACAGAGAAGGAGGTGGGATTTCTGATGGGGAGAGGGATCATAGGACATGAGAGGAAAATCATGAGTGGGTGCATAAATACATTAACCTCATAGTTATTTCACAGATGATCACCACGACCCCATTTGTAACATACAACAGGTGGCTGGGGGATAAGGTCTGCTCTAGAAAAACAGTAGAGGACATGTTTAAGTTTAAACGATTATGGCTGCTGGATGAAGGTCTGTTGAAAAGTTTAATCCTGTTCAAAAACTGTATCGTTTTTAACTATTTAAGCTCCAACCTCAGTCTCGTCTTCAGTGCCAAGGAAAGTTTTGTTAAGTCTTTACACACTACTGCCACCCAATGATACATAAGGTGAAACACAAGGACAGAAGTGGGTCATAGAATGTTAGGCTCTGAAAAACAAGCTGCATATCTCTGAGATTAGCTCACAGCGTGCCGGACCAGCCAGGGAGATAGTATGTCTGTGCATATACAGTAGACCAGCATGCACACCTAAACACATGTCCCATATGCAGGAAAAGTCACTCAGCTAAACCATTAAGTCAGTAAATATTTCAGTTAAAAAAGAAGGAAGAGCTGCAAAAGCTACAAAAATAGTCATGTGAGACAGGTGCTCTTTAGTCAGGCTGGTAAACTTATAGAAAACAGTGTCCTGGAAGAGTATGTTCAAATAATCGCTATGATAAAATAAATTTACAAATCATCTCTTTTCTACCTGAAAACAGAGTGCGTCAGTTTTTCTCTTGGTCTTATTTTATAGCAAGACCTCTTGGACTTTGATTTCTGTTAGTAAATATTTGTTTTTACATAAAAATATGTCCTCTGGTCAAATTTTACAATCAAATCTTTCATGTAAAGCAACTTTCATGTAAAGCAACTACAGCACTGAGACGTTTGTGTAAGCCTGGCTTTGGTGGAAATCAGACTTGTGTATTAGGTCGGAACAATAAATCAACTTAATCAAACTACTGCCATTCTGAATCTCCCACTGACCTTAAAATTGTTTTCCATTTCCTGTACACTTTTATTAGCTACAATAACCAATAACAAAAACAAAGTCCAGTGTCTTTGACTGGTTATGCAGTACTTTATTATTGTATACGACTTACATTTATGCCACTAACATTTGGTTTCATTAATGATTATGGATGCTACTTTACTGAGTTAAAACTTTTGTTGACAAAATGCTGCTGAGAACATGATCAGTTGCACTGGACCAAGGTTACTTTTTCAAATGTCCAGTTAACTGAAAAATAATTAGTTTATGTTAACTGGTAATGATAGTTATAAGTTATGTTATGATCAGAAAGTGTGTGGTAGTGTTCGTACAAAAAGGCTTCAAAATAATAATCATTAATCAATCTGATTATTGTCCTTGGAATGCTGTAGATTTCGGGTAATATTGTATAACCTTAGTTGGAACATGACCTTCCTTGTTCACTGTGTACTGGTGAGCTTTTAGCCAATATTTACACAAGGCTTCCATGCTAAGCTAACAGCCCTTCTCCCCTGTTATCTTATTTGTTCGCCAGATGAAGACAGCGTTGGCAGATGAGAAGAAGTTTCAGCAGCAGATCGTGGCCCAACAGAAGAAGGAGCTGACCACCTTTCTGGATAATCAAAAGAAGCAGTACAAACTCTGCAAGGAGAAGATTAAGGAGGTGTGCTGCCTTTGTTGGTTTACTTCTTCCTCCACAGGCGAGCTCCTTTGGAAGCATCTCTTGTGTGTGACTTATGGTTCTGTACGCTGTTTACTGTTGAATCAGCCCTCCTCCACAAAGAACACGCAACGTTCAGTACCATCTATGTGATCTTTTGGAAGTTGTGTTGAGTCACTCAGCCTACTCACTATGTTCCTACACATGTATACACGCACAAAGGACAGCCACAAGTCCATACGCACAATGTGCATTTTTGTGTGTCCAAAACCTTGAAAGTGAGTCCAGAGAATACTCCTGTGGGCTGGAAGTGTGATATGCTGTGTTTTCAGTGACAAGATAAGTGACCAAAATTAGGTCAGAGCAGTTAAAAGAAAGCATCGCTGGCAGAGAGAGATATTTCCCACCAACTGAGGACTATAACGGAATTAGACACCACAGAGAGCGGGGATCAGGCTCATGTGTTAAGTGTATTAGCTCGAGTTGTAGATTGCCTCAAACCCCATGAAAGAGAAAGAGCACTCATACTGAGGAGGGATAGATTTGGCTTGAATTTTTTTTAACCCTCCTCTGGCAATAAAGACATCTGGAGTTAGAGACACAAGGTCGATTGGAGTTTGCTGGGAACACTGTTCTTTATTTGGGCAGCATTAATTGAGGCTTTGCCTTTTTTCACATTCAAAACATGCATATTTAGTCTGTAGTATTTACATTTTATGCTTCATCAGGCTGTATTTGTTTCTTGCATATCCACTTGCTATGATTGATACCTGAAACTAGTTCCTCATCCACTGCCCATAATGGACAGTCTCAAACCTACCAGCTGTCATCTTTATTTTACCAGTTAAATGGATATCCAGATGGATAAAAGAATCATGACTTAATAACCACCCACTCAAAATGTTCAATTCACACTTTGCAATAAATGATTACTGGCTATAGGCCAGTACGAAATGTGGCCATTCTTTGTCCTGTACCTCACATAACTCATCTGCTCTCAGGAGATGAATGAGGACCATAGCACACCCAAGAAGGAGAAGCAGGAGCGTTTGTCCAAGCACAAGGAGAACATGCAGCATTCCCAGGCTGAGGAGGAGGCCCATCTACTGGCCCAGCAGAGAGTTTTCTACGACAGGAACTGCCGTGCTTTCAAGCGCAAAGTCATGATTAAAAGGCATGAACTGGAGCAGGAACAGATCCGAGAGGTGTGTAGAAACCTCGTGGAATTTTCAATAAGTCATATATCCAGATTGGGCCTGGTTATTCATTTAACTGTAAAATGTATCTCCAAGTTCATCAAACCATACATGTTCAGGTCCTAAGGAAGAATTTAATTAAAACCCTGTTTATCTGTTGTTATTGTTTGTGATATTGGTGTGAACAGACCCAGTGTGATCAGAAAACCAAAATATTTTTTCCCAGGAAAGAGCCACATGTCCCTAATAATTACACCCATTGTCCTTTGGATCTTACAGGTGTTTTCTGTTAATTATAAGAAGATTACTAATCCAGAGTAAAGCAAGGCAACAATGTCATAATCTGCAAAGCTGTTGTGTCAATCAGGAGAAAGTCTTGGAAAGTCCAAAAGCTTTGTGGGAAAATACACAAAACTCTGAGTCATGTTTTAGATTTTTCTTGTTTTGTTTGATTGCATAAAGAAGCATTCCAGTGAAAGAACAATAGGAAATACTCAATGTGTGATTAATTTATTAGTAAGTTTCAGTTGTCGCCAGTGTTCTAAGCTTAAAACAAACTAAGAGGAAAACTGATTTCTGCACGTCACATTGAAAACAAGCTGAACAAACAATGCCCTCTACAAGTCATTCATGCACCTCCCCCTATTTCATCCTCTTTCCTCCCTCTTTCCTCCCAGGAGCTGACCAAGAAGAAGACCCAGAAAGAGATGGAGCATGCCATGCTAATCCGCCACGACGAGTCCATGCAGGAACTAGAGCACAGGCAGCTGAAGACCCTGCAGAAACTGCGCATGGACCTGATTCGCCTGCAGCACCAGACAGAGCTGGAGAACCAGATTGAGTACAACAACCGGCGTGAGCGTGAACTGCACCGCAAGCATGTGATGGAGCTCCGGCAGCAGCCCAAGAACCTTAAAGTAAGGCAACATAGAGGCAGTAACGTTTCCAATGTAGATTTTATGTAGATGTGAAGTTATTGTCACGAGGACACAGGTGCTCTGGGCTGATGGTAAAAAACTGAAAGGCTTTCGTTTCCAGATTTATTTGTAAAATTTTTCTTTTGTCTTTGAAGAGATGAATTGTATCGACCTCTAAGATGTCGCAAGCTATGAGCAACATCTTTTATGTTTTAGAGAGATTTTGATAAAACAGTGATGCAAGATGGATGTAACAAATTAATTTGGAAATAGTGGTAAAAGAAAAAAACAAAATGTGCCATCTCTGGATGTCATTTCACTTGATTTTTGTTTGAGGATTACAAAGACTAGAGCTCAAACTTTTTGCTCCAGGCAAATTAAAACCTTTGACCTTTAGCATCATATTTCCTAAGCCTTAAATCAATCAGTCAGCATCCTCCTTTTTCTTATTTCTGCCTGTCTCTTGTCCCCTCCATCAGGTTTTGGAGCTTCAGATCAAGAAGCAGTTCCAGGACACGTGTAAGGTGCAGACCAAGCAGTACAAGGCCCTGCGCCACCACCAGATGGAAGTTACGCCTAAGGCCGAGCACAAGACGGTGCTCAAGGCTCTGAAGGATGAGCAGACACGCAAGCTGGCCATCCTGGCTGAGCAATATGAGCAGAGCATCAATGAGATGATGGCCTCGCAGGCGGTGAGTATAGAGACGTTAACATTCTTATAAAATCCAGGAGGGCATATTTTCACTTAAGAAAGATATCCTCCACCTGTTGCTTATTCTTTTACATTTTTCTCCTCCATGTGTGTCCTCATGTTTTTGTCTGTGTCTTATGTTTCTCTTCTTCTACCCCCTTTATATCTTGACCTGATTAACAATCTCTCCTAATGTCTTAATCAAAACCATAACACCTCCTCCTTCCCTCCCTTTCCACTGTCTTTCCATGTCCTGTCCGTCCCTGTTGCCCTTTTCTTCCATCCTTTCGTGGCGGCCTCAACACACCTCCTTTCTGTCCTGTCTGTCTCTATTCCCTCTTTCTCCTCTCACCCTCTCTTTCTATGCATCTTATCAATGTACCCCAACCCTCCCCTTCAATCTACACCCCCATCTCTGTCCTTTTGTACCTCCCTCTCCCCTGTTGTGGCCCATGGACGCCGTGTCAGCTGCGTCTGGACGAGGCCCAGGAAGCTGAGTGCCAGGCCCTGAGGCAGCAGCTGCAGCAGGAGATGGAGCTGCTCAATGCCTACCAGAGCAAGATCAAGATGCAGACCGAGGCGCAGCACGAGCGTGAACTCCAAAAGCTGGAGCAGAAGGTGTCACTGCGCCGGGCTCACCTGGAGCAAAAGGTGTAGTAACAAAACACTCTTGTCATTTTAAAGGAGCCATTCATTAGATTTGTTTTACTGCTTTAACGCAGGAGTCGTTGATCGATACAGACAGCTTAAATGAAAGACAATGCAGCAAGTGTTTCTGAATTCCCACACAAATTTTAGACACAGTGTTTTAAAATAACCAAAAAAATGAAAAATATTTTATGGACTCGGGTACACTATCAGAAGGAAAAAATGTCAGAGCGAATAAATTCCCTTTCAGGTGTAAACACATCTTACCCTCTGGCATAAACCTTGTGTTTCACATAAAACACCCAACAGCTTGAGTTTCAAGCCGCATCCAACTCCTCCACCTGCCCAATTAAACACTAAAAAAACACAACATTGTTTGTCAAAAGTGCTTTTCCGGCCAAAAAGTTCATAAAAACACGAATCACAAATTAATGAAAAATCTCCAGGTTTTAAAAGAAAAAAGTACAGAAATAAGAGTTCGTTTAGGCACATTTTGAATGAGTAACAGCATGTTTCCGAATATTTTATATTTAAATGGTGTGCTGATATGTCTGTTTTCAAAAACTATTTATTTGTTTTGTCAGTAAGGGCCACTATAACACAAAGGTTATTTTGATCTTTGCTGAGTTTCTAACTGGACTTGACTGACATAAATTCTTTGCATGCTTCAATTAAAGTACCTGTCAGACTTTCAAAAGGTAAAAAAGGAACTGTCCAATGGACAGTCAGCCAGACCCAACCCCTTCATGCAGTGATGGGCCACATGTGAGGGGAGAAAAAGTATGCAGGGTTTAAACCTTTTTTTTTTAAATTTTTCAGTTTTTATGTGGACAAACAGATGCAAAACCAGGAGTCCCTTCAAGGAAGCCTGTCCAAAAATACTTGGTATAAAGCAAAGTTGTTGTCTATCACACCCTAAAGTTTCATAAACAACTTAAATTATTTAAAAAAAAAAGACCTTGTCTGGGAAAAACAATCCAAAACATAAAGAAAAACATAAAACCTAAAAAGTTAGAAGTTGTTTATAGTTTAAAATAATCCTTATTTATATTCTTGTCTTCCTACATCTTGCTCCAGCAGGACTTAACAGAGTTCACATACACATAAAGAAGGTAAAGTAACCTTTTAAAGATCTGAGGCTTGTGTCGACAAACACAGACAGGCGCTAATAAGTTGAAATGCAAACAGTCCAGCGCTGGTTTTCGAGCACGCCTTGATGCTTGAGTGAACAGGTCCGGATACACATTTGCATCTACCTCAGCAGGCAGTGTGGACATGAAAGACGACCCAGACAGACACATTCATGGTTTCACACAGACACACAGATTTCCCTCACCGCAGGTGGTGATGACAGTGGCATGCCTTCCTGCAGGGTGCAGACAACCGTTTCTCTCCCACACACTACTAATGGTGGTGAAATGTCTACACCACAGTATTGTTCTCTTATTATGACATTTTTGTAATTATGACATTAAAAATGAACACAATTACAATGAGGTTATTATCATAACTTGTTCTTAAATGGTTGTCTGTGTCCAATCTGTATTGCTTATGCCTAGATCTGCTAAAATTATTCCCATGTAAACTCATGGCATTTTCATTGCCTTTATTTTGTAGTTATCAGTCACAAAGTGGTGATTATAGTTATGACATCTGTGTTACAACATGGAAACTTGCTTCTATACTTTGTAAGAATTTTACTTTGTTTCGTAAATGTGACTCAGTTTTTTAGGTCTGTGTCCCCAAACTACGTGTCATGACCCTCCTAATAGACACTCATCTTTTGTTAGACTATTTGGGCAAAGTCTCTTGTATACCAACAATGTGTAATTAGATTAGAACAGCCGAGTATGCCTCCTTCCAAAGTTACCGACGTCATCGCTACAGTCTAGTAGACAGCACTCCGACAACAAAGAAAGAGACATTTGAAATGCCGCCCTGATCCAGTTCTGCTGGATCCACTGGCGTCTGAGCACAGTGTTGTGGTCTGTCGCCATCTCCTGGCTGTGTCTGAACCTGCAATCTGGAACTGGGGATGATGTCATGGTTTTAGAAGCACTATTGTCCTCCGGTTCGATTCATGGTCAAAGTCTGGAGTTTTCTGTGCATGCTCAGTAGTTGGCCAGATTGCCGTATTGCGCCATGCAGTGCTTTGTCTACACCTGTGGATGTGGCTGCTCAGCTAAAAGATCCTGCTGCCACGACCAAACTGGATAAACACAACTTAATACATTCACACCTTCACACCTTCACAATGCAGAAAAGCATGTAAAAGTCTGCTTCCAGTGACATAGGATGCTCTATCTTTAATGCTATTTAGTGAAAATATAAACTAGCTCAAGTAGTGAACAAAAACATTATGAGCAAGTCTGTAGTGTGATTACAAACCAACACAATGGACCTGCAACAAATACAACATTTGACAAGGTTACACAGTGACTGTATCAACAGTGTTAGTTCAGCTCTTTTATGTTGTCAGGCTTAAGTTTTCGCTGTGGTGCAATGAACTGCATTACACTGTAAAATGTGTGTGTGTGTGTGTGTATATATGTGTGTGTGTGTGTGAGTGTGTGTGTGTGTGTGTGTGTAAATATATATACACACACACACATTTTTTTTGCACAAAAATGACCTCATAACCATTGAAAAAGTGCTATACTGTAGTATTAGTACTGTAGTACCACATTGGAAATAAGTCTCTGACTTTTCTGAGTTTTTATCCTTGTTAGTCAGTGAATGCTCAAAATGGCTCCCTTTCACGTGTTTTGCACTAGTGGGGGTCTATTTCTGTTTATGTTTTTTGTCCTTCAAATAAACCAAGCCAAACGATTTAAACATTTGAACTGTGTATTTTACAAATGATGTGTCAGCATCTTCAATTTCAAGATTATAAAGCAATTTCTGACTTTGTCTCTTTTTAAGTGTAAGGTAAACAGAGAATACATATAAGGATGCCTGAAAACAGTTTCCCTTTTTTGAGAATAAAACACATCCCAGTCAGCTTTAATGTTCGTTTAAAAGAGCAAAAGACAAAAACTGAAAAACTACAAAATCCAACTGGGATACAGCCAGATTATTAAAAAATAAACTCAAAAAAATGTCTAATGAAGTTTATAAAATCCTGAGTATCTCTTCTCCCTTTGTGGTGTCCACAGATTGAAGAGGAGCTGGGTTCCCTTCAGAAGGAGCGAACCGACCGGATCAAGCACCTGCTGGAGCGCCAGGAGCGGGAGACTGACAGCTTCGACATGGAGAGCATGCGGCTAGGCTTCGGTAACCTGGGCACCCTGGACCTTCCCAAGGACGACTACAGATGAGGGACAGCTGATACTGCTGCCGCTGCATCTTGTGGCTCCTGGGCTCAGTACACCCCTCCTCTGCTTTTACCTGACCTGACAGTGCAGGTGTTCACTGCTGCTGATGCCCACACACACACACACAAACACACAGACACAGACACAGACACAGACACAAAATAAAATACAACAACACCGGAATCAGCAGTTTGTCTGGGCTGGTCAGGCAGAGTTAATGGCAGGCTTTATTGCCCCAAAACCCACCTAAACTTCCTCCCCCTCCTTGCCTGTCATGGCGTCACAAGATGACAAAAAAAACATGCTGGATAACTTCCTGTCGTTGTCATGTTTTTGTAAGAATAACGATAACGTAGTCACAGTGTTTCTTGTTTCTTGTGCAATGATGACACTTTTGGTGTGACTAAAAGTGGAAGACGAAAGGAGGGAGAGAAAAATAAGTGCAGGTGGATGAGCGAAATTGCTCCACAACCATGCATTTTTAGAGTTGATTAATATTTTTGTTAATTTTTTTCTGTCTCTAGTGTTGCAAAAAAAAAAAAGTTTCTTATAGGGATAAATCAAACAACTGATCCTTCCGCAGCTGCTCATCTGCGCTGCTTCTTTCAACACTTTTTGGTATTTATTCATCAGGACATTTTTATGACAAATTTGAGTAATTTGATACTTTGAGAGACAAATATCACAATGTACATACAGGTACGCTTCTAATTAATGTGATTCCTTCGGGTGAATTTGATTACTGAGGGGAGGGTGTTATCATGGTACTCAATATGTGTATCGTACTGATTTCTCTGCACTGGCAGCCAATGTGAATAATAATACATGTGACACGTGAACTCCAACTCCCAGCTAGCACAAAGGGCTTCATGTCGGGGGGCGGGGGGACTTGTACTTTGTGTATAGAAGGATTTATGGAGAGCTTTTACTTATTTTCGTATTGTATTTTAACTGTCACTCAAATCAGAAAAGAATTTTTAAGGCTTTTTTTTCCCTCCCCCCTCCTAAGATAGTACGAGTCATCTATCAATGGGATTTTCATTTAGTTTTTTTTTCTTTCTTTCTTTTTTTTGTTTGCTTTACACAACTGTCAAGCTGTGTATTTTCTTATAAACCAGAACAGTATGATGCTTTATTAATGCATGCACTTTAATTTTTTTTTTTCCAGGTTAAAAGAAAGCATGAATCTGTCAGAGCTTTTAATTATATTTGTAAATAAAGTGCTCATCACACAAACTTAAAATGTGTTGTTTTATATGCCTAACACAGATTCCCCAAATTCACTGTGCACAGCAACAAAAAGTAGCCAAGATTAATAAGCCAGGACATGATAAAACATGCATGCTTACATTTCACCATGCAAAACTGGTGAGAGACCACTGAGGTCACCGTATAAAAAATGTAGCCCAACTTCTTGGCACACCTAAATGTTACCTAAGGTTTGTTGGACGACAGCTAGCTAAGTTGATGGCAGTTTTTTCCCGTCAGCAGTTTTATTATTAACCTGGACTGTTCCACCGAATAGTACCAGGAGCTATTTCAACAAAGAGATATGTAGTAAAACCATGGCTAATAAAGCAACGTTTGTGGGGCTTATCAGTGACGATCATTTTTGGTCTATTGAAGTAACACCAGTAAAAAGGGGTCATGTGAAGGCCAGGAGCTCCACCCCAGGCACTAAATTTAGACCCTTCCAGCCGAAATACTGGTACATTATACCTGCTGACACCTTTCGTGTGAAGTTAGTGTTGTATTTTTTTGCAACTACTTTACAAAATGTAAACAACCTTCATAAATGTTATGTGTCTGGTTCTAATTATTTATATCTTAATGAAAAAAAAAATGTCATTAATCACTTTTGAGTTATTATAATGGAGAATCATAAAACTCAGCGTTTATATCAGCCACCAAAGAATCTGAAAACATTTCTACAAAGAACACAACAACATTAGCGTTGAACAGGTTTATTGCAGAAAAGTGCAGGTGACATTGAAAGGAGAGCTTATTCTTGGAACAGCAGGGTTAGGCAGCAGTGGGAGAAGAATACTAGTTAATGGCACACCATTGAAAAAAAAATGCTTGTTCGCTGTTGGGTTTTCTTTTCTTGCAAGATTGGGACTTTCATACAGACTAACAGCCTCTGTGGGAATCCCTAGTGCTGAATGCTTTAGAATCCATCTTTTAATCTACTTTCCAGCCAGCTGCTCGTACAGTTTGGGGACGTAGTCATCCCACTCAGCCTGGTAGCAGGTTCCTGCCACCGGGGCCCCCAGGTTGTATTTCTTCCTGAAGTTCTGGATCTTGAACTTTCCGCGGTTGTCTCCAGATCGGTTGGTGAGGACGGGCTCAGTGCAGGAGAGGCTGCCTGACTGCTCGTACACCAGCCACACGTACCTGTGGAGACCTGAGAGGGACGATGTTGCATTACAGTGCTGCAGGAAAACTGCTGCTTGAAAGTAACTGTTGATGCCAGGTTACAGATAGAGCTTCAGATTCTCAGTCAAGACCAGCAATTACATATTTAATAGCAGGTAACATTAATTTAAAATTTACTGATAAATTCTGCAAGAAGACTAGTTAAATGGGCCTACATTTAAAAACAGTACAGAGGAAATTGTTAACCTTGACATATGCTGTGTTTACAACTGCATACCAGTTTGAAAAGACAGACTCAGGGTTGACGGCTTAACCATTGTCTTTTTCTTCTTTCTGACATCCTGCAAACTCCAGGATTACATTATTAATACTCACTGTGCATGTGAATACTATTTACCTTGAATTTAATTCCGAATATAAGATATTTAGCAAACCAGTGACCCAATGCCAACCAGTTATGAGTTGGGCAAAAAAAATGCAGGTGCGGTTTCTCTTACCTGTGTCCTTGGGAGGACCAGAGCCCACATAGTCAGACATGACGGAGCCAGAGGACACATCATTCCCTTTCATGTTCACCACCAGAAAGTGATGCCACTCCCTTTGGCAAAGGCACAACAAAACAGTATTTGGCTATAATAAAAATGTTAAATATGCGTCTTTAGACATACTTTAACTGTAGACTCTTTAGGAGATATAGAAGACTTAAGACAAAAACAAGACTAGTTGATTTTGAGCTAAATGTATATTAAGATGATTTTACATATCTTAAGGCAATAAACCTATTGACACTAAGCAACCTAGGTACAAGTTAGTACTCCAAACAAAACCTATGTCTTCTGTGTGCTGGGTGAGTACTTGAAAGCAACAGTGAATTAAATACACAATGCAGTGAAAGTGAATGGGATGAAGGATACAAAGTCATTTTTCATCCTCTCCCTAAATGACCACAGGGCACCTTTTCCTCCTCTCTGCAATGAACTGCCATCTCAATGAAAAAAACAAGCCTCACCTTTAATGTGAGTAATTCCTTGCATTTCTAAATGCACAATTTTGCTTAATTTCATTGTTGCGTAAATGCATCTTCACGATCTTACCTGAATTTGGGGTCTTTCCTACTGGGGGCATCAGGGTCCGTCAGGGCCAAAGTGTACAGCTTACTGGAGTCACATCCTTCCCACTCGATGCAAGTGGGTCGGCCCTGCACCTGTCGTCCAACAACGGTACAAACAAAATAACCCATAAAAATCAGTGCATACGCATGATGTTTGGATAGTTCGATGTCTGAGATTTGGCAGCTCTGGCGACCATTTGGGGGCGCTGTCCGCCTTCCAAAACCGCTGCAGACACGCTGGAGTATTTATGTAACCCAATTAATTGTTGCCAAACATTACCAAATATACTGATACCAAAAATATCTCCTGCGAAACTTTGTTTAAAGAAACAACTTAACAACATGATACACGCTTTATATTTCTACGCTAGAATTTTAGCTAGCGCTCAAAACCGACGTTGAATAAGCTTTTAGCTCGGCTAAACAACATTACTAAGCTAACAGACCTGCGTCGGCGTGAGCACTTTCCCGAGCTCGTCGATTTCCACAGAGCCGTATTTAATGGTCAGGGGCTTTGCAGGCATTTCCTCGACCTGCTTTAGTTGAAGAGGTCCGGTCCACTGGCTCAGATCTACGGGCATCTTGATTGGGAGTCTGGTTGGAGACGCTACTGACAATGCTGCGACTTGCAGACATGTAAAAACTGCCACAAGTGCTGCGTTCCAGGACCGTTAGAATATATAGACACTGGTGTGCACTTTGCGGACTTGGTTAACAATTTTAGCTATTTAATCATAAATATCTTTTCTATTTGTGAATTCGAAAGCAGCCTTAAACAAACCTCAATAGATGAGGACCATACACTGTACGTTAATACTCCGCTGTAGCTTCATTAAAACATGATGGTTTTGGTGTAAACTGCCGTAGATAAAGTATCACCAAGTTTATTCTTCGTTATGATCATAGTAGAGATATTAGAAGTGGTACATGCTGATGTGTCTTCGCAATTATAGCTTAAATTTAGAGGTAAATGACTTATTGATGCTTCTTGGGTTTGGAAAAGTGGTGAAAATATATTTCCCAATTCACTGACTACATTTGAACGCCACAAACATTACCGGGTGTACTTGGCCACCAGAGGGCGCAGTCGTCTCAATGTCACGTGGATTGCGATTCGCGAGGCTTCCGTCACTCACAGTGCCTCGCATCAACCGCCCTGAGCTCGTCCCTCCTCCCGCTCACATGCTCCATTAACACACTTAATGTCTCCAGTCTTCCCATTTTTAGAAACTGGGCTCTGACTACAAAAGACTTTTTTAACTGATCTAATAAATTTAAAAAAGGATAAAAGAATATTTTACATGACAAACTGAAGAACCTGCTGTCACGCCTTGTTAAGATGCAACTTTAATAGGCCTACACTATTTAACTAGAGGAGGTCTGTGGCGTGGATGTGGGAATCAGTGGGCCTGTGTTAGCTTTTAGCAGCCAGGTGTATAAATAAGTGATGCCTGTTACTTCCTTTATGCCATAAACCTCAAAGCACACACACGTGAAACTGATTTAATAAGATTTTGTAGCGTCACCCTCCTGTACGTGAATAGGAATGTCACAATCATGTAACAGGCCTATTTTAAATTTACTTTGCTTTTTTGTTAAGATTCTCTTATTCACCTGTGTGTTACTACTTAGTTAAAGTAAGCCTAAGTGTTAGTTTGAAAAAATAATTTAAAAATAAACGACTTTTACAGGACAGAGGTGCTGATCCAAAACCATCATGAAGGCCTACCATAGTGAAACACCGAGGGGAGCCATATTTCTGCATAATTAATACTTGCACTTCTAACTCTCAAGTCATCTATATTTCACTATCACCCTAAAGCTTACATAGTTTTACTAAGGGTGTTTGATGCAGGACTTGTGCCTTTGGAGTATGTCCACAGTGTGTGATAATAGCAATTTAGGCCTGCTTATTGTAATAAAAATGAAAATGAAAATGAAAATGAAAATAAAAATAAAAATAAAAATAAAAACAAAGTTGGCATCCTATAAACTTGGATAAAAATGAAAGAAGTGTTACTGTACCTTTAACCAGGTGAAGTCCGGGTGTGGTTTATTTGTTACAAAGTTTCCGGACCAGCATGCCCTGGTGAACAGGGCAAAAGAGAGGTGGAAGTCACATCACTTCAGACTGGTCGCCTGTACCTGCAGTGTAGTCTGTCTGCTGTGGTTTATAATGGGTGGACTGGTGTCCACTGGGGTTCTGTGTGTTACAGACACGGACGCACAGGTGGACTAGTCAGACAGGTTTTCACTGGAAACCTTTTGTTCGCTTCTTTTGAGGGCGATGCAACCAACTGAGAAGTTATCATGAAGATAGTCGCAACTGTAGCGCTCTTGCAACTGTGTTTATCTGCGACAGGTGAGTTTTAATTGATACATCACAGCCAGGTATCTCAGGTGAGTCTGAAAAGCCTTCTTCATGTTGTTTTGCTTTTTTTTATACCTCCTCTTGTCACAGCGGCAGTTTCGGATAATGGCTCCTCCGAAACGCTTCTGACAGCCGAACCGGGCGACATCGCCCTACTTCCGTGTTACACCGACGGCACAGTTACACCCAATTTAACGGTATGGACGAAAAATGGGCGAGAAATCGTCAGAGGCGGTGGCTCTCCACCGAGCCCTTCACCCGCCGGGCAGCGCCTCACAGTAGAGCATGACGGGAGTCTGAACATCCGAGGGGTGAGACGTGGAGATGAGGGCATCTACCTGTGCACGTCCACGCTGCCAGGCAGCAACACCTTTCGTGCACGTGTTCTGCTCAATGTAACCAGTAAGTGATCGTTCACATGTCAAGTTATGAGTCCAGTCTATGGACCTCCTCGAATATGTATTTCAGGTAAACACAAACTGGTTCTTCCACATTACAGACAGTGTACGCTTACAGTGGCGGAGCAGGTGAGCTCCTGTACTGACACACACGAGGGTGCAGTTTCTGCCGCTCAATCAAAACAAAAAAATGGCATGGCTTGATGGCGTTATAAAGCAGCGTGAGGTTTTTGTTTGTTTGTTTTTTTTAATTTTTTTTATTTATTTAGTTGTCGAACAGTCACCATTGTCGATAAAAATCTGTCTGGAAACTCAGGCATAAATGTGTGCAGAGGAGATAAAGTATTAAATGTTTTATGTGTTTTTGTTTTTTCACAGTTATTGTTATAGCTGTAATGATGTAATGTAACTCACCGTTATCTTGAATTAAATTCGCCCTAAAGATTTCTTTGAGGTTGTTGAAAACATTTCGGATATTGTAATTACACAATTCAGCAAATGAATAGGCTAAATCTACAGTCATTTTAGACATTTTAACGTGAAAGTGTAAAATATTGCTGTAAATGGTTGACTGCTATACTGCAAGAAAAAGTCACTCTTGCTTGCTTTGTAATAGACTAATTGTTCAAATAGCGTAGTTAAATCTGCAGTCACAGTTACCCAGAGTGACACCCTCACAATGCCTGTTATGTCCAACCAATCGCACAACACTTAAAATTCTTTTTAAAAAATGGAGTGTGGAAAAGGATTTCAATTTTTTTTTCTTGCACACATGACCACTTACTTACAAATTTTACATATGAAACTTGAGTCTGATACCAAAAAAATAGTTAAGTTTTGAAGTAACAAGCGAGATAATTTAATCACACAAGGTAATAAAATTCCAAATTTACACATGGGAATAATTGGAGGTGACAATGTGCACTGTGGTAAAGCACTGTCTGTTTTCCCTTCAGGTGGTCCACAGAATGTATCAGTGTCCATTCATCCAGCTACTGCCCTGTCCAACGGGACGCTGATCGCCCATCGGGGCTCAAACGTCTCCTTTAACTGCTCCGGTTCGTCCTACCCTTCTCAGCAGCTCACCTGGGCCTTCAGAGGAGCTTCGTCCAGCAATGAGTCGCTGGTTTCAATTTCTGGATCACAGCTGAGCTTCAAGATAGAGGACATTCAGCCCAGCGCTCAGGGGGTTTACAGCTGCAGGGTGGAAAACCCCATCTCTCACCAGACAGTCAATAAGAGCACACAGCTGCTAGTATACTGTACGTACCATCAGCAAAAGTACCCAGAATACCCTGCTCTGAATTAAGGTCTCCCATGGAAAAGCATTATTTTTACAGTTATCTTTCTTCATTGGCCTGCACTTTAAAGGAGAAGCCTTGATTTTATGTCATGAAGAAGGAATATACAACAACAATAGTTATCTAAAACAGAGCACTGAAAAAAAGCAAGATTTTGTTTAAATACTCGTCTCAATATGAAACTTGATACCAAAAATCTTTATTTTTGAGTACCTTAGTTGAGGAATTCAAATATTTCAAAAATATTGCAAAAAAACCATGTTTTTATTTCTTTGAGCACTTTTCATTGCATAATGTTTAACATTTTCATGGCAGAAAATACTGCACATGAATAATATGAATAAAAATAACAACATATATCGGAATTTTATCTGATAAAACAAAATACAAAACTAAAAAACAAGACTGAGCATTCAACTTAGCATTCAATCCCTTCTGTCACTAAAAAGAACTATTCATAGTGTCTGTGGAGATTCTCAGTCATCCAGGTCATGATTATCTTGAAGAGTCATTAAGACAAGGCAACTGGACTCTGT
>JAQMCX010000048.1:1079565-1125756 GCA_029814765.1 Acanthurus leucopareius
TGGATGAGAAGTGAAACGTCTTCCCAACAAATTTCAACAGAGTCCAGTTGCCTTGTCTTAATGACTCTTCAAGATAACTATTCATAGTATTTATTTTGAAAAAAAAAAATCAGTCCGTAAGTCATGTTCACAGATACTCAATTTTTGTTTCAAAAAACAATTAAAACTGAGATATTCTCCATCCTAATGGTGTACTTATACAGTTATAAAGGGAAAACCACTATAAAGAGAAAAAAGATATCCAAGAAATGGAAAGTTACATAAAGAAAATAATGAAGAAAACGAACACTCTTGGGTTTGTGTTACAACACAAGAGAACTCTGCCGGTCCAATACTGAGTCCTGTTAAAAAGAAGCTTCTGTTAAATTATTTTAATTTAGAGATTAGAGTGTTCCTCTTTCAGAAAACCACATTAAATCCCCTTTGATGAGCTCTGTTACGCTCTGTTTAGCTAAGTACTTCTTTAAAAAATACACTTGAAGATCCTGTATATAAGAATAATTTTAACAATTGTAATTATTTAAAAAAATCCAGATTTAAATTGAGCAGATCTTTTGAAAAAAAAAGTGCATTTACATTAATCAACATCCCATAAACTCCAGACACTGAATTAGACTAAAAACTATTTGTCTCTGAATTTCCTGATTTTCTAATACGTAGCACCAAATGACATATTTCTTTTCAGCAAAAATTGAAAACAAAAAAAAAACCATTATTAATTTAGTTACTTTTTGTTTTGAAATGTCCTGCGAGTAACACTTCAAAATAAAGGAACTCACAGGAAGTGTTTCCGTGGTCACTGCATACATAAGTACGACACAGTGTATTGTGAGCATCAGAAGAGGAAGCAATGTATCCGGACAATAGAGTCATCAGAATTCTAAGAGGGGAAAAAATGCACAACCAAAATCCCCAGAAACTGTCAGAGAAAAGTCTTTGGGAGAGAGACTTTAAAGATAAACCTCATAAGAAGGTGTATTCTGGGAAACTGTGTACTTTTTGGACTCTCTCCAAAGCAGAAATGTAAATAAGCAGCACTGATGGACCATGACCACCTATTTTGCTCTTGTTCCTTTTTTGATAGACAAAGTGAGATAGATTTAATTTCTCGTTTAATGTTTTACAAATATTCTTAAAGGTTTGTGAATAAGTGGCATCTGCTCCTGACCATCTTTCTGACTGGAAGCAGCAAACAAGAAGCCATCAAAAATTCGGACTAAATGCTGACTCAAATGTAACACACATGCAGTAGACCTTTCAACAAACACTTTAAACAAATGTAACTGTGCTCAACAGAAAAATAATGAAATCACTGACTACTAAAAGACAAGTGTACATAAAATTGGATTGTGAACTTCAGGAAACAAAACACTAAAAAAGATCCTTTTTTTAACCTTTTTTTTTTTTTAGTTTTCTATGTTTTTGTACTTTAAGGCAACAGCACTGGAATCACAGTGTAATAAACTCTTTATAATGTGAAAAGAAAAACTAAAAAAAAGATAATATAGGAGCATCAGATTTTATCCCTCAAAATGTGCTGATTTGTCACATCCAAAGATGATGGCCCAGAATCAGCAACATATTTCAATCAAAGCAGTCAAAGTCTGCGGTTGTTTTGTTTTTTTGTTTGTTTTTCTCAGCTTTATTTATTTTTTTCCCAAACAGATTTCCCAGACAGACACCCTGACTGCACATGGGCTCCGGCACAGGACACCTCCCATGTCCAGTTCAGCTGCACTTGGTTTGGAGCGTATCCCACCCCGATGCTACGCTGGGGAGAAGACCAGGGCGAACAAGGAGCTCGCTGGAGAGGACGCGTCTATGTGACGGAGGCGACTGACAGTCTGTCCATGACGCTGAATCGCTCTGAGCTGCACAAAGGGCAGACGCTGAGGTGCATGGCCCAGCACATGGCGCTCGCTCCGGAAAAGGAGAAGTCGTGTTCATTAACCCTCAGTAAGCATGCCGCGGTGAAACGAGCCTCTTAACTATCCTGAGATGTGCAACTGCTGAATCTTTCATGTGATATCCACTTCAGAGGTCAGTGAGCCACACTGAGACTCTTCGCTTAGCAGCCTCTCTGGACGCTGTTTACTTGCACTCAGTTTTCTTAGCACTGATCTGACTTTAGTTTGAAAAGTCTGTTCAAGCAAATTTAGAAATGCAACACTTTTTTTAAGTTTTGGTTTTATTTGTTCAGGTGTTGAAATGTCAGTCGCTGAGGTTTTTGCCTCCACACCAGTACATTTTTTGGAAGTTTTTGGTGCTCCCATCACTAAAAAATCAGATTAAAAAAGATTCAGCACCATCGTTGTGTCCTGGGAACCAGAACAATCTGCCGAACTCGTGTTTTATTTGGTGTAGCAGGTTGGTATTTTGGTCCATCCCTCCTCTTATTCTCATATATTTCCATAATAGTTTATCTCCTGTGGAGCAGGTTTGATACAGTAATAGACAGAGGAGTGTCACCTGTCTTGCTTTGAAAAATCACAGTTCACATGTTTTGCTGCCATTGTAGGTTTTACCAGCTTAAATCTACAGACTCACAAACTGATCTAACTGTAAAACTCAGCAGTGCTGGTCATGTATGAGTCGAGATCTGTTACTGCATTATCTGTTTGCCACCTCAAATCCTGTGAGAAAACTTTTTAGTGTATTGTTCAGCTGCAGCTTTCTGCTCTTGCTTGGAATTAGACCAAGCACCAGCCAACTTTCATGCGTCGCTCAGCGTCGAGCGTTTAGTTGCTCTGATTTGTCTAAAGTCTGTCTGATTGCATCTGGAGGCATTTTTGTCAGCATCCATTGATAAATCCCTTAGAAATGGAAAATAGACCGAGAGGCACAGCTAGCAGCATTCCAGATCAGAATCAGAAATCAGAATCAGAATCAGAAATACTCTATCGATCCCCGAGGGGAAATTGCCTTTCGTTCCTCTTTTGAAACAAAGAATCCGTATAAAATGTTTTCAGTGAGCTTTGTGAATTATCCAGAAACATCATGTGGACACTGTGTGGTATCCAAGCATGCAGGCAGTTCATAACATCCAGGTTAACATTGGTTTAGTTCTGCTTTCAACCCAGTGCAATGAAGGTCAATGGTGTTTCATCTCCAGGCATTCACAGCATTTGAAAAACATTTTGAAAAATATACATAAACCTCTCTATCAATTTAGTCTCCCTGTTGCTCTGTATAATCCACAGAACCCACTATGGAGACGTTTTCATTGGGACTATTAATTTTGTGTGTAGCAGTTTCAGTGAAACTTCTCAACAGCTCAAATCTTTAAACTATTAAAAGTTTCAGAAAAAACTGTAGTGTTTATCTGAGTCCCGGTGTTTAAACTGTGCATGAGCAGGTACCAGACAGGATTTCTGCCAAAGAAATAATCCCTGCACAAGTGTTGACACTGTTGTCTGTGGCCAGACAAAATCAAAAACCATCTGCATGACGGGATCAGGACATTCAGTACATTCCAGCAGTAATGTGGTCATACCACCCTTGTCATGTCAAAGTGCTCAGCTTAGTGTATGAATGTTACTGCATAATTATTAAGTGAAGGTGTTTATGAGCTTCTTAATTAACGCTCATAATTATCTTTTTTCATTATTACCTTAGATTGTAAACACCGTCAGAAATACAAAGCTGGAAGGACACAGATGGTAGCGTGTTTTTGAGGACAGCGTTGCACGCAAGACATGTGGACAGTTAGTCACACAGTGGTGTAAAGGTTACCACAGGACAAGATTGCACAGCGAGCAGCAACAGTGAGCAAAGGTGTGTGAAAGTTCAGAGTTAAGTTTGCAGAGGCTTATCAGTAGTCTTCCACGTTTGTAAAACTTTAATATCAAGGCGTTTCTTTGTCCAATAAAATCCAATATGGGCCTGTAGTGTTAGAACTCTAACACACTCTCGAATAAATACCAAATTTACTTGTTATATAATGTTATAATGCAGTGATGATTCATCCATTGCTGAGTTCCTGAAAGCTTTTTCCATCTTTTGGTCTCTAGAGTAGCTGCTTGGTGGTTGTAAGGTCCTCTGACACAAGAATGGGAGGAGTTTTAGAGTTTAAATAATTAGTAGAATATCAGTTTAGCTGAGATTAATTGATTGGATTTGATAATCACTTAATTTTTTTGAGTGAAAATATCAACATTCACTGGTTTGTTTTTCTCAAATGTTAGTTATGACTGCTTTTCATAGCTTTTATATCATGGAAAAACTGAAAATCTCTGGTTTTTGGGGTGACAAACAAGTAATTTGAATGGCCCCACTGTTTCCAGTGTTCATGCTATGCTAAGCTAACTGTTTCTTGGCTGTAGTTCATATTTACTGTAAAGACATTAAAGTGAGTATTTCCTCAGATTATCAAAGTATCCCTTCAAACAATCAGTCAGTTATCATGAATGTTGACTTTTCTATTGATCAATCGACTAATCGTCTCATAGCTACATGCAATATCCTGAATAGAAGAATAAAAGTAAACTGTCACAGTGCTGAGAAACTGTTTTAGCCAATCATGTTAGAGCAGAAGAGTCAGTTTAATGATGTCTCTCTCTCTCTCGTAGTGCCTCCGTATCCTAAAGGTGAGCCTCTGGTCACGGCTCAGACGGGGACCAGCGTGACTCTGCTGTGCACCGAGGACGTGTCCAAACCCCCTGCAAACACGACCTGGAGAAAAGGGCTTCAGCAGGAAAACATCGTACCTGGTTCAAAATACATCCTGTCTTTGGAAGGCCCCACTCTCAAACTGACCATACTCAACATCAGCAAGGATGATGAAGGCGTCTACTTCTGCCGCAGCGAGAACCCCCTCGCCGTCCAAGAGCTGGAAGTCTACCTTACCGTGAGGAGTGAGTTTGGGATGAGATTAAATGTTCGGGCTGCAGTAAAGCCACGAGAACAGGAGAAAATCAACTAGAGAGAGAAAATGAGGTTAACGATTAAAACATGTGAACACATGGAAGCTGTAAAATCAGAGGGAGTGATATGAGTTAAACAGAGAGATGAATGAACATGAATGAACCAGAGCCTTTCACAATGAGCCAGTCACCGCAGGTGTCGACTCCAACCCAGGAATGCTGACAAACCCGCCGCCCCTCCCTCTCCTGCCTCTGAATCCTTTCCTGTCCTCTTGTTTTGTCTCGACAGCCTCCTCTGCGTACACGGGAGCCATCATTGGGATCTTCATAGCTGCACTTATCGTGGGATCGGCAGCAGTTATAGCGAAAACTGTTTACTCCAGCCGACACCGAATATGCCTGGGTAACTTTTTTTTTTAAAAATCTTTGCAAAAAATAGCATTGAAGTCACTGCAGGGGCCTTTTGCATACATTCAAATACATTGTGTATCTCCAGTGTTATATATGAGAACTGACACTCAGAAAAGTATAAATCATGCACTGAATGAAACATAAAAGCAACACTTGTGTTTGCTCCTGGTTTTACGAGTTGACATAAAAGATCTACCTTTTTTTCCGTGCACACAAAAGACTTATTTCTCTCAAATTTTTACTCACAAGTTTTGTAAAAAATACGCGTTAGATAGCAGATCTTATTTGCAAAGATAATCCACCCACTCGACAGGTGTGGCATATCAAAACGCTGATTAGACAGTATGATTATTGCACTGGTGTAACTCTGGCAGGCCACAATCTGCAATGTGTGGTTTTGTAACACAACGCATTGCCACCAATATCACAAGTACTGAGGGGGCATGCAGTCAGTGTGCTGACTGCAGGAATGTTCAGCAGAGCTGCTGCCTCTGAGCTCAACATTCGTTTCATTACCATGAGCCGTATCCAATGACAGTGCCTAATAAATGTCTTTTTTTTTCCAGATAAAAGTATAAAATCCCACTAATACTAATTGCATATTCTCTGTTTAATTGTTTCAGGAGGAGGCTTTGGGTGAGTATCTGACATTTATAAATCTAATACTGTATGCTTAATTTTAGTGACACAGTCCATTAAATAATAGGATTATACAATCTGGATTTCACTGTAATTGCTTGTTTAGTAGTTAATTATATTCTTCCTTCAGTTGTTATGTTTTTCTTATTCAAACATACAGCGGATGTTCTTGAGGCATATTACAATACTAACACTATATGCTTCTTTTATAAGGATTTTTTTCTACTTATTGTGGTTTTTATAGACCAGAATGTGATGCAACTGCAAGTTAGTGGTATTAAAGGGTTAATTTGCCATTAAGGAGACCTGTATGTGCAGTTTTTGTGTTTGAGGTCATTTTATTTACATCAAGTATTTCTCACATTTAGTCCTGATTAATGTGCCAAAAAATATTTGCAAACCTTATTTTTGGAAGAGTTGCGTATGTCCATGTTTGCTCATTAGAAGAATTCTGCGCTGATTTGTGTCTGTGAACTGCTGCGTTTGTTGACACAGTATTATTGACCGCTGTCAATCAGTTGAATTGTTTGACTGTGTGTCATTTGCATGGGATGCAGCCAAGGTAGGGACATGGTTTATGGCCTAATTTGGTCACGCAAATGTTGACACAACACCAAACGACTCGTGGAATGGAATGTAAAAGAGTCCCAGGTATCTATCATGCAGTCTGTCTCTGACTCACAGGTAAACTATCGTGTCACTGTAATAATTCTGCTCTCTAGGCGAGTGGAGGAGGACAGAGGAGACGTGCTGAGCCTGGTGGAGTCAGACGACGAGCAGATCTTTCAGGACGCCGTTCCCAGGCTGCCCCCATTAACCAATGGACACCACACAACACTCGTCCAGATACATCGAATACCATCGAGTACGACCTCATCATTTGCGTTTGTGGCTTGTTAATGAAAATGTGTGAAGTGTAGAATCTGTAATGTGAAAAAAAAAAATCTCCCTCTTTCAGGTGATCACGAGGATGCAGAGATCGCTGACACGAGCCCAGATCAGCAGGAAGAGACTGTGCAGAGGGACGAGTCTGTGGATCTTGTAACCTTTTAGGTATTAGGTTATTTTCAGACAGCTGTTTTATTTTTAGGTGCATTTACTCCCAGTGAGAATGTGAACAGAATCGGTGGAAGACTGGTGTAAAAAAAAATTATCTCTTTTGTTAATTTTTAAAAAAGGGTTTTGTAAACTTATTTGATTGTTGATTTGTTTGTACAAAATGTTGACAATGTTGCTCTGATGTTCAGATTCATGCAGTAAATGATGCTGTTTAAACAAAAACCTGATCATTGGCTTTTTTTTGCATTCAAAACTTACCTCCCATTCATTGGTTTATGCACATCTCCACCCTGAATTCTACACATAGTATTTACAGATGAACTAGGACCCTCCCAAGCTGTGACCATAGACAGCAACCATTTTAAAAATGAGGTGGAGTCAGCTCGTCAGTTGTCTCATGTTGCGTAAAAGCTGGTAAAAACCAAAACTCATTTATCTTTTATTTTTCTTTTCTTTTCAACATAACTTCAATCTTGTAACATGAGATCTGTGACAAAAAGTAAAAGACCACTATGTTTTTTAAAGCATTTCAGTTTTAGTGATGTTATACTTTTGGTTTGACTTTACTCTTTAAATATCCTCTCGTCCTTATAGATAAATATTTGAACCTGGTTGATCGGTGATATGACCGTGTAAAATCACTGGTATTCTGCATCTAAATATTAAAACATGAACTTTGATGTTTAAATTAAAAAAGGAAAGTGAATTATAACATAATGAAGTGAAATGTTAAAAGCCAGTACAGAATTTTCAAGCTCTTTATAGCACTTCTCAACAAAATCAAAGACTAGCACAAAACATAAAAAATACAAGTCAATGCAAGGTGGTTTTTTTTTTTGTACATAAAATTTTACACACAGGCAAATTCTGTGACATGTAGCATAAGATTCAACAATGTAAATAAAAGTAAAAAAAAAAGAAACGCTGCGGGAGACTCAAAAATGTTATAAATAAATTCAGAATAGCTTGTAGGTGCGAAGTACAACATAACAAGGGCTCAAAGTTTAAATTGTCATGTTAAGGTTAAGGATTTTTTGGTGGCACTTCATGGTTTGTTATTGACACTAAATGTTTTGGAATAATTGAGCAATAAGCTCCTGTAGTTCAGTGTGACAGTATGACACATTGTGTATTGGTTTTATTGTGGGATTAAGAGTAATTCTTCAGATCTGTGAGCTGGCCATCCAATTTTTATGATGTCATCATAAAACAATGTTTAATCACGTGTTATTAAAACAGATATGTTCATCAGCATTGGGGGATTAAAGGGGTAACGTACTTCACGTGAGGGGGGAGTGGCGTGGCTTTGTGAGGTTACGTAATCAAAGAAAAACGTATCTACGTAAACATTGCAACCAATGGTACAAAGTCAGTCAGACGGCAGGAAATCAGCGGAACATTTTGTTTCTCGCACATATTTTTCACATATTAGACCGCGTGTCACGGTGTCACAGGAACACGGAGGAGTCCCGGTTCTCTCTCGGACATGAGAGGCTCTCCTCCAGCGGTGAAAACGTTCAGGAAGTCGGAGTCAAGGCGAAGAATGTGAGGAGACGAACGATGTGCTCCACGGAAAACAACGAGGAGCTACAACAAACACGTAAGCTAACCAAACGCATGTGAGTTATGACACGTATTTGGAATAATTTGGGCCGCGTTGTCAAAGCGACGCTCGGCGTAACCAGGGAGCGGTTACCGTGGAGAAACCTGCGGGAAAAAAAAAACAAAAAACGCACGAATGAGCCGGGAAGGTGGTCGGAAAATTGGGGGGTAGGGGGTGGGGGGCGAGCCGCTGTCAGTGAAGGATGAATCTGTCAACCTTTGAGTTTACGTTGCCTTCCCGTCCTCATCCAGCGTCCGACCCGGCTCTTATCCTGGAGCTGAAGACCAGGCGTCCCCCGTCCCTGGAGGGCCGGGCGGGATGTGAGACCTGGAGCGTGGACTTCTCCCCGGACGGAGCCTGGTTCGCCTGGTCGATGGGACACGGGATCGTGTGGGTGGTCGCCTGGCCTCTGGACTCTGAGTAGGTTTACCTGTACATTTAATCCAGGCATGATGCATTCAGGTGTCGCTCGTAGATTCTGGCTTCTGTGTAGGAGTAACTAACATGGGATTGCTTTTTCCATCACATTGGTTTGACAGTAAACATTTATACTTGTACATAAAAAATACAGTAGCAATAACATTTTTTAAAAAGTTTTATGCTTTTTGAAGTAAATGGTTATACAATATTTTAAAAGAAATTACGTTCAAGATCTATCACATGATGAAATTTGTAAATAACAATTGAGGAATATACCATTATTTAATTAAAACCCTTAAATTAGATACATTTTAATATAAAATTAACCGGTCGAAATGAAAGTAAAAACTCAACAGCATTAAATTCTGCTTTTGTGTTGAAACACGCAGAATAAAACAACAGACATTTACCTTGAACAAAGCTTCATATATTTCTTGGATTATGGATTATAATCATTTATTTCAAAGTGTCTTACATGTTGCTTAAATATTGAGCACTTAGAGTCTGTATAACTTTATGCTTCTTTTTTTTCTGTCTCAAACAGGCTAGTGAACACATTGGCCTATTTTTATAGATGTATCTTTAACCCAGTTCTATTATTTCATCAGAAACAGAGTAAAAGCGCCCGGAAAGGATTTTCTTTTCCTTTCAGCCCCGTTTTCTTGAGGGCTGTGGGTTTCTCTGGAAGTTTCCAGTATCTGTGATTATATGATACCTGCATCTGGGTACCTAAACTATTCATCTTAAATCTCTTAGTTTGATTAAAAAAAATAATTGAAAAAAAATTAAAAAAGCAAATTACTCCACACATCAGTGTCAAATAAATGGAATGAAGTTGTCAGCTAATCTTGCTGTTGGGTTGTTAAAATCTGTTGGGGTTCTGATTTTCAGCACTTCTAGCAACACTTAAAGGCAGCATAAAATAAACATCAGCTTCACACCTCCTACTTAAGAGTTTTTCATAGTTTCTGCCTACTAGATGCTCCTCTCTCCCACAGAGACAGTCAGAATGGAGAGACTGACCGCAGAGACAAAAGCTTTAGTTGTGGTCATCCTGTGTGGGGTCTCGCCTTCGGACCCAGGCCTCCAAAATCTGCTGCAGTGGCGCACCACTCCAAAATACCATCAAAAGGCAACAACAGCCTTCTACTGGCAACCGGCTTGGAGAATGGAGTGATTAAAATCTGGAATGTTTTAACAGGTGAAGGAGGAAGATATCTGATATCTGTGCTGCTTTCAGGTACATTCGAGGCATGCTGTTTTTTTTAAATGCCTTTTACGTGTTTCCAGGTGTTGCTGTGTTTGATCTCCACGGCCATGAAGGTGTCGTGAGGGACCTGGTCTTCCCTCAGAATGGGACACTCACGCTCATATCATCCTCTCGAGACAAGACGTTGAGGATTTGGGACCTGGCTCACAAAGGTGTGTGCAGTTTCATGCATTATTTTATTAAGAGAGAGTGCAGATTAGCTTCTTTATCAGCTGGATCCTCAAGGCAATCATCCAAGTCTTTTTCAAATTTTCACATTGCCTTTACCTCCTTTTTTGATAACGTGAGCACTCACAAACAGTCTTTGCTGATATCACTCAGATGTGTGTTTTGTTTCTTGTTAATAGACTGCAGACCATTTACTAAAACATGTCACATGTTAACATCGATCTCCAACCTTTTAGTCAGAAAATGGTTCCATTTTATGCCAATAAGGAACAAGAATCAGCTCCCAGGTTTGAAACTTTCCTGAGACTGGTTCAGATAAGAGAGACAAGACTCATTTATAATCCTTTTACAACACAAGGTTGTACAACGAAATGTTGTTTTTTTGTTCTGCTGCTACTACTTAGGACAGAAAAATCAATCAATGAATTAATAATTAATAAGTCAATCAAATCATCAGTGATGCTCAGTTGAAGGGTACCATCACAGTACCATGTTCAATTGGCCCCTGAAGGGTCTTCATGTCCTGGATCCCGCAGAGCCTATTGCACCTTTCAACTTTAAGCCTCAGACACACAAAAATGGTGAAAGAGGCCAACTGTTTGAAAATGTTGCAAACACTACAGCTGACAGCTGACTAGCCTTTATGTTCTGTGCCTGCGTTGAAAATAAATCACCAGCAGGTAGAGGTAATGAACATCCATCATTAAATGTGGAAACTGAAGAACGAAACGTGTAAAAATACAAACTGTTGTATATTTGCATATACTATGCTATATATGTTTGCATTTGCATTGTATTGAGAGCTGTTTTCAGTGTAAATCCTTCCATATTGTGCTCAGTTTGGTTTGAAGATGACATGCGATGCTTTTGAGCAGCAGTCTGAATTGTCAAATGTCCAAGCATCCTTGAACGCTCCTTCTGTACATTGAACTCTCTTTACATTAAAGCCATTAAACATTATTGCCAGCAGGCTTCTACAAGCTACATTTTCCACTGATATTGACTGAGAGATGTGGCTGCATACAGTGTTTTGAACTCAGTTCTTAAGGCTAATGATATGCATCGATAAATAGTGGGAAATAAGCATTCAGTATTTACAATTAAAGTTTTTAAACCACCAGTAATATATTTTTCTGCTTCTTTCTGTGTATTTATCACTTCACCTGTGTTTTATTGTCACCACAAGCTCCAACTGAACGATCCGTCTGTTTGAACAGAGGAGGTTAAAGCAGACAAATGTTCATATTACAAACATTAGAGTCACATTTTCCACCATTTACTGCGGTCTGTGCTCCTTTTATAGTCTGTTTCATTCAGTTAATTCTATTTTTTTGATCTGTGTTGTAGGTAAAAAGGTGCAGGTGCTTTCTGGCCATAAAGACTGGATCAGCTGCTGCTGTGTATCATCGGACTGCAGCATGATCGCATCTGTCGGCAGATTTGACAGAGTAAGTTGATGTTTTAATAACGTATGTTGTTTTATGTTCAAGGCAAAGCCAGACAGAGATCCTGAAGGTAGTGTTTTTTTATTTTTATGTATTTATAGTTTTTTAATTTATGTGTATTTAAAGCTACACCACCTCTAAACACCCAAAGACTCCAAGCTGACTGAAATCTTTGACAGAACAAAGCTTCCTCTAATCCTCTTCCTCTGTGGTTTTTAATCTAGATTCACTGCTGCAGTGTGGAATTTTTTTATTCCAATCAATTCAGTGAATTGAATGACAAGGTTCAAATATTCCTTGTCTCAGTTAAGGAGAATGGTACTCTGTTTCTGTTGTACAACCTAGCAACATTAATTGAGGCAAGGAAGGACTTTTTGCAAACACAATCCTGCACCAAGTTAATTTTTATGAGCAAAATGGAATGATTGTCAACTAAAGAGAGAGAGTTTTTCTTTTCTATTCTTGTGTGATTTTTCTGCTGATCCTTTCTTTACCTCTACAAGCTTCTGGTTACAATCCTGTTTTTCCTGTTATATAAAGCAGCATTTCCTTTTCATGGCCAATACTTTCGGAAGTTTGAAGGTTCAGATGGGGTTAAGCACATAACTGAGCTTATAAAACATTTCCTTCCAGTGCACAGTTTGATTGTTAGTGTGTCTTTCCAAGAATGCAGTGATCTGGTTATCTTCATTTGCTGTTCTGACAGGAAGTTCAGCAGTTTGTTCTCTGTACTTGGAGGCTGTTGGAGCTTTTCCCACCTCTGTCAAACTGCTACTTTGACTTGTTTTCAGCTTAACATGGTGCAATGCCACACTCTTAAAAATCCTAATGGCACTTTAAACGGTTCGCTGCGTGTTCCAGCAAGTCCTGTTGACATGCACTGAGAGTAACTTAGAGCCTCAGACTCATTAACCCTTCACTCTTTTATCAGATGGTGTGTCTGTGGAGTCTGCGCTCTTATACGTTCATGAGGAACCTGACAGGAGGGACCCATAAGACCGTCTACCTCCTGTCTTCCTGTGACTTCTCACCCGACGGGGCGCTGCTCGCCACCGCCGCCTTCAGTGGCTCGAGCTGGTGGATCGACCTGTGGGACCCTTACACTGCAGAGAAACTGGCCACGCTGGTGTAGGTTTAAACTTTTTAGTCTCAGCATGTGAAATGAAAGGCATGTGTATTGCTAATATTCACCCAGAGTTCAGTGAAAAGACCCTTCACACTGGTGGCAGATGGGTAATAAGCTGCACTTTCCCAATACACATTAAGACGATGAATGGCCTCTTGAATGCAGGCGGTGCTTTTTGTCTGACTGTGTAACCACTAGGTGTAACCACCACCACTATCATTGTTTACATCTGACGTGCTACCTCAAAGTATGAACTGGTTTTCTATGTCTTGTGCAACCTGTTTTTGTGTCATGTCCTGGTGTGTAGTTTTTAAGAAATGTAAAATAAAACACTGAAGTCTTGAACATGAAGAGTGTCTTGACTGTAGCTGCTTAGTACAAAACAGTCTTAGAAACTCTTCAATGTTTCCTTTGTTCACAGGGACTACTTTGAAGATTACGGTCAGAACCAAATCTCAGCAATACAGTTCTCCCCCAACGGTTTGTACTTGGCCATCGTAACTGACGACAGGTCAGCAGTTCCATCTTATCAGTCTTTTTATATAATGTCATCACTTCAGTGTTTCTAGGCAGAGTGGTTTTTAACAATATGTTGTGTTTGCAGAGCTCTGCGGATATGGGAGCCGGGAAAGAAAGGGATGGTGATGCAGACCAAAGCGGACAGAGACTCTAATGGACTCTGCTGCAACTACCATCCAGAAGGGGGAGTGGTCGCCACAGGGTAAAATCTCCAACATGTTACTAGTTTGTGCTCATACTTGCAGCCCTGACGGGTGGCTTTAGAAATGTTGTAGCTGGGGCGCCACGTAGCTCAGTCAGTAGCACAGGTGTCCCATGTGCGGAGGCTTCGTCCTCCATGCGGCAGTTGCGAGTTCGACTCCGGCTCTGACCATTTGCTGCATGTCACTACCCCCTCTCTCTCTCCCCATTTCCTATCTACTCTCAGCTGTCCTATGAAATAATGGCAAAAAGCCCCCCCCCCCAACTGCTGCAACTTAACCTACTTCCCTGCTGGCTTCAACTTTAACTTTCAGCTTAAACATTATTATAGAGCCAATATTATTAGTCAATTGACTGCTCAAGAGAAAACCATAAATTAAGATGATTTATTTATCAATTTTATATTTGGTTGTAAATTTATAAGGGAAAAATGCAAACTGTTTGCCAATACTAGCTTAGGAATTTACTGCTTTTTCAGTTTCATATAGTTGTGAAGTCAGTCTATTGGAGAGTTGGTCAAAACATTGAAAATGGAAAACACATTCATCAGTCTATCAATCTAGAGAGGATTCCTGCCATTACAGAACAGTGCCAAGTAGTGTTTCATTAAATCATTATCATATTTTTGTTTTGTTAACTGAAATTCAGTTGCCTTTTTTATTTATAGTAGCTCAAATAGTAGCTTTCAATTGCAAACCATAAAAATTTCAAACAGTTTAAAGTGTTTCCAACTGCAACTTTCAGCATTTTTTTGGGGGGGGGGGGTATGGTGGTTTTCATCCTAAATACTGCATTAGCACCTAATACTGGATTTGAAAAACAAAAAAAAATAACTTTTATTTTCCGTCACCCCTATCTAACCAAAAAAAAAAAAAAGAGGCTCCATCTCACTCAAGCTGAATGTTTCTACTGGAGAGGACACACATGGTCATATTAGAAAATGAGATAAGAGTTGGGAAAGAACTTCTTTAAAAATATAAACTTAACATAGTAAAGCCTCTCATCAGCCCCTGCACTTTCCCTCCAGTAACAACACTAAGCAGAAGCTAGAAACACCATTTTCTAGTTTGCCTGTTTTCTGAAGCTGAGGTGCCTAAAGCATCACCACTGAACTGTAACAGTAACCAAACCCTCTCATGACAGAACCAGAGACGGCCATGTCAGGTTCTGGAGGGCTCCCAGGACGGTGCCCAGCCTGTGCCACCTGTGCCGATCCATCCTGCGCCACTCGGTCTCCACACACCAGATGGAGCCGCTTCCCCTCCCCAAGAGGATCCTCGAGTACCTCACCTACAGAAACATCCCCGACCGCCTCAAGACCTGCTACTCCTCGGACGAAGAGGAGTGGGAGGGTTAGATAGAAATGCTAACACAATGCAACAACTGACATTTACAGCAAGTTGATTGTCATGCAGCATCTCATACTACTTAAAAAAAAAAGTCCTTTGTCTGATGATTTAGATGCTTTCGAAGCTTGATTTAGCACAGGAAGCATCCCTTATTTTAGATACAAAGTTCTTACACTGAGGAATTCATTTATTGCACTACAACTGCAAGACCATGCATAAACTCAATGCTCACATGCTTGACTTGAATAGCACAATTTTGTACTTTTAATTTATTATGTAAATATCAAATGTATATGTACTGTAATTCTTTTGTTTATCATTACAAAACAGCAAATGTTCTACTTCTGTATCAGCACATGCTAACTGTTATTATAACAAAGACTGGGATTAGAGGAAATAGTTTTATTAAACAGATCCAAACATGTACATGTCCAGTGAGTATTCTTACAGTTGCATATGGTGTATTTGTAATATCACAGCTTTTTGTTATATTTCAAATGGATGAACAGAGGACAGTAAGTTGACCCTTACACTGGTGAGTAGATGAACAGTTTTGTCAAGTCCATTTTGTAAGTGCGCAAAGGAAAGATCTTTTTTGTTATTAAAGTTACAAACTTCCATTTGTGCTCAGCTGTATGCAGATGTGAGTGACTCAAACAGCTGCCAGCATTTCGTGTTTGTTGCACATCAATTCTGTGGGGTAGTGGTAGAAAATCATGCAGTGGACACTTGAGGGCATCTGTTTTCTGTCTAAATAAACCAAAACAATGATTTCTCTGACTATCTACCTTAGACTTTGCATCATTGTGACAAAATATGTGAATTTGCACACAGTTAAAAAAAGGACCTGGAATAAAGCAGGACTTAATCCAAACTGTGTCTGAGGCAGCGAGGTGGCAGAGTACAAAATAAGAGATCAGTCGCTCTTGAGAAGAATAACAGTTTTACAAAAGTAACACCTGAATTCAGAAGTTGGTAAAATGCCTCTTTCCACCAGTGGTTTGCATTCAATAAACAGAGCCTGATTGTGGGGTAGAGCCGGTCACTGTGTCTATGAGGCCTCGCTGACCACAAGGTCTCTCACTGCCTGGAAAGCTGCAACCATGGAGCTCAGCTGGATCTTCTCATCGGTTCCTGAGGCCAGCCTGTGTCTGAGGAGATGATGCATGATAAGTCTCTGTGATAATGACTTGTTATTTACAATAACTTGAAAGTAATGTAAACTTTTAATTTTTGGTAAATATTCTCTTGCGAGAGCAAGCATGAGTGATCCTACTTACTCAACGTCAGCCAACTTGATGAGCAGACCAATCCGAATAGCTGAAGGAAAGTCCACTTGAAGGGCAAAAAGGCAAAACTCAGTTATCTGACATGTTAATTAACTGAACCAACCCAAAAAAAAACAATCAAGCTCAGGGCCAATTGCCTCAAACATGAGCTAATATTGAGCAAACACAACCAACATTAAAATGCAAGGACAGGATTATATCAAGACGGAGTGAAAATGAAGATTCGTCCAACACAGATGTGATGGTTCTCCTGCTGGACTTTGTCAAGTCACGTGACAGTAAACACACCAACCACCCACACATCCAATAGACTTTTAACCACTAAGGCCAAAAGAGCCTAAAGGCATCTAAATGGAGGAATATTAAATGCCTGAACCCTCTTTGGAGAGCAGTGGGATTTAACCTACAAGTACAGCACCAACTCGACCAACCACAGCTAAGCTAATTGTTCTCAAAGGGAAAAATCTTACTTTGGTTATCACAACTCACTGGCATAAAACCAGATTTTAAGTAAAATATTTTCTTTTCCCTTTGAGAAACTACTGATTGAATAACTGTTTTGATTTAGGTGCCATCTGCAGTGGCCTTACCTCTGTGTATGAGCAGATGAACCTCAGTGAGGATATCATGTAGGGCCAAACCTTTCAAAGTCTTAAGCTGAAGGATTTCTGTGAAGAAGATGTCAAGGAGTTGCAAGAACACAAACTAAACCGGTGTTAAGTGGTTTCACAGGATGAAACAAAAGCTTGTAGGTTACATGGAACATAAGGAAACTTATTTTACAGCAAAGCGTCCTGAATGAATTATCCTGGAGGACAAAGCGAGGTGAAGGATACGCTTGTACGCCGTGGTGAAGTCTTTGTTCAGGGACCAGTCAAGTATGTTGGCTATATCAGAGCGGAGGGGATGACCTGTGCAGGTGTACACTGTGTCCTCAGTGACCTTCCCATACGCCATACTGGTGCTCTGAAAATACAGAGGTGGGAGAATGTTAGTAAAGCTTACCCACGAGTAAAAATTAAATATATAATAACTGGTGTAATACATTGGTATCTCAGCTGTTTAAAAGCACCAAATGAATGAGGACTCTGAAGCAAAACAAAGGCACAATGATCAAGAGGAGCTTTTGATTGTACCTGCAGTATGTTGAGTGATCTTCTCATGTCACCTGATGATAAAGTCACAATGGCCTTCATTCCATCTGGAGTTATGTCAATACTACAACATAAATAACAAGATTCCTGTTTCAAGTAACTGTAATTAATGCACGTCAAAGTAAGTACAATAATGATTTATTGACTTTAAAAAAAACAGCAGCCTGAAATCCGATCTACCATGGACAGGTTTAGCAGTACATGGAGAAACAACAGTCACAATACTAACACATCCCTCTTTACACACACACACACACACACACTCACTTTTCCTGCTGGATGACATGCTCCAGCCGAGGGATCATCTGGTCAGGTGACAGCGGTCCGAAGCGAAACCTGGTACAGCGAGACTGCAGAGCGGGGATGATCTTGGACAGGTAGTTGCAGATCAGACAGAAACGTGTGTTTTCGGTAAACTTCTCAATAACTAAGGCAAAAGAGAAGAAGCAAGAGAAAGCACAAGTTAGAAATCAATGTGACTGAGACCTGTGAGCATCTTGGTGTTTAAAGAAGACAAACTTATGACCAAGTCTATTCACATGACTAACTTTAAAAGAATTTTTTTTTTCAACTGCAGCCGAGACAGTTGAGTCTTTAGATTTGTTCTGAATTCCCTCTGTCTATCCACATTTACAGCCCTTGACAACATGCATATGTTACTTCACTAAAGCTCCTTTCATGCACATGCACTGCTAGCCTTCAGTTCTGTGGACTGGGCGAGCTGTGTTTGTGAACGCAAACATCTGAATTATTTGGCCCAGAGTTCAGCCGCCAACTCCCAAGTACTAGATCTGCATAACGCACAAATGAGCGCATGTGTGAACAGTGCAGGTCATCGAGTGAGGACGTCACAGTGAGTGAGTGGGTGTGTTGTTGTTATCACGCTCCTGCTGGACACAGACCTAAAATGCTACAGCTCTCACTCTCCTGTGGGACCTCAGTGCACAGAGTGCAGCTGCTTTGTACTCTTTATGCCTTTATGTCACTTTCCACTCTTTTGTTGACAAGGCAGACGTGTCTACATCCAAGTTACACTGATATCAACACAAAAAAAATAATCAATAATTTGTACCCTCATCTGTCATCGCTGAAAACATCATTCCTGCTGCACACTCTTCCCAGGCTCCACCCTTTGCTCATATCCAACAGAGTATTTCCAGACTGTGAGAACCCGTCTGACATGGACAGTCTGCAGTTATGTGCTACATGTGTGAAAAGGCAACTCCACAAAGTGTCTGGAAGTGTCTCTTTGTAAATGTTTAGTCTGTTAAATTAAAACACAGTAACTACAACACAAGTGTGTTGTATTTGTGGCCTGTTAAAAATAACATTGTCTATTATTTGTTTTAACTTCTTGGCCTAAGTCATTATAACTTGCATTGTGTTGATAATTTATAACTATTTATAAATTATTGACACAATGCAACTAATATTTAAACTTTATAATCATGAATTTTTAGTGGTTAGTTATCAATATTTCACCCTAAACCAAAAACAAACAAACAAGCATAAAAATCATAAGGAGTAGGGAATGGGATTCAATATATATCTTTTTTTTAATCAATTTGATTGTGCAGCTGAATCTGAAAAAAAAATTAGCAAAAACTATTTCACTTCTGTCCCTGAAGTAACTGAATTCAAATTCTACAAAACACAAGCGTACTCACTAAAAGCCTAATATAACTGTTTAAATCCATGCTTCTCTTAAAAGCTGTAACACTGCACTGAGCAGTGAAATCCACACTATCTGGTCACACAAGTGCATGTTACAAGAACAACAAAATTCAAAAGAATTTCACCAGGACAAAATGATCCAGTTGAACTCAATCAATGGTTACAAACAAATACTGATTTGAAAAGAATATCAGGGTGTACAAGCAGATACTCTGTAATTCACCAACAGCCAAACTGTCTGGTTGCTCAGTGAGCCGTGTGGCTCACAGTGGGTGACGCCTGGCCGAACAGATGGCTTTACCTCGCCGCAATGCATTCTGGGCATCCTGGGTCATGGCATCAGCCTCATCCAGAATCACCAACTTGAAGCCCTTCCTGAAGGACAAGAGGGATGGTCAAAAAAGCAGCAGTTGAAATAATTCCCCTTGAAGTTGTGGGGTTAAAGCATGAAAAATAGCACATTAAGATTATTTATTTCTCAATAGAATGTGTGCAACTAAATTAATATTTCGTCTTACTTAAAGATGGTCCTGGTGCTGGCAAAACTCAGAATGGGACCTCGTACAACTTCAATACCTCTGTCATCTGATGCGTTTAGCTACAAAACAAAATGAGAAAATATCAAATCACAGCCTCAGGGTCTCATTTCTGAACTACTAATGATGGCAGGAGCAAAAAGGTGAAATCCCTCACACCCTAGTAGATCAGCAGCTTATAGTGTGCAGTTGTACTGTACCTCCAACACCATTGAGTTGAACTCTTTGTCTTTGTACAGCTGCCTGGCACAGGCGAGGATGGTGGAGGTTTTGCCTGTTCCAGGGGGGCCATAGAACAAAAGATGGGGAAGCTTGTCCTCACTTATAAACTTCTGGACTGAAGAGATGAAAAACAGTTGTAGGAACAGGGAAACAAAATTAACAATCTAAATATAACATTATTCCACAGCCAATTTAAAACATAAGGACATTTTTGAATTATTAATTGCACTATAGTCAAACTGTAATCAACAATAAAGACAATAGATACCAACACTGATAGGCAGCAGAGGAAGTTATCTCAGGCTTGTATTACTACTTGTAAATAGGGCTGCAGATTTATTATCCACAGGTGGAAAGTGTTACTGGTGAATACCTTTTGCTAACGCTTCAGGGATGAAGAGTATATGTTTTTTTATTCTATTGGTCAACATACTTACTGGTGCTTAAAATATCTCTGTGTGAGATCAGATCATCAAGTTTCTGTGGTCTGTATTTTTCAACCCTAGAACAGAGAGCAGAAACACATCGTCCATCAATACTGCTGTAAAAACAAGTATTACAAGTTGCTATATGATTAATAGTTGCAATGCTTGGGGACTACTGTAAAAAAAAAAGTAATGTCGAAAAATGTCGAAAAAAATCTATTCAAACGAATGACTTAAACTCTGTCTAGATCAAAGCATGTACCTGCAGGTTCGGTTGCGCATGCAACATTCTTTGACAAATGTTGCAGACTCACAATGGTTGGGTAACACAACTCAATTCGGCATCTATATTTTGCACCATGCAACAACATATATGTTTGTTTAAAATCTAAAGACTCTGCAGCATTTCCTCAGAAACAAGGGGATTCTTGACTTCCTGTTTCTCGCCGAAATTAAGAGAGGCTGATATGGCTGATCGGATTCAGTACTATGAGGAACAGCTAACGTTATTTGTACATGCCAGAAAATAAAATAGCACAGAGGACAGATATCAACATCTTACGGCTAACTACTGGCTGGTATTTATGGTGGACAGGTTAGCCAGCTAGCACTGACTATCTTAACCTCTCTCTGTCATACAATGACTTTTAACTCACCATGGTAAATTTCTGCTCTGTAACGGCGTTTTACTGGTAGAAGCCATGTGTTTTTAAACTGTGAATTTCAAGAGGGACTAAAACTACTCGAGTTTTCAGCAGCAGTCTTGACGTTTGCTGGTTAGCCGCCGTGTACACTCAGAGCGCGCCACTACCAAACGTGCGTGCAACGTCAAGGCGTACAACCAATAGGATCACTCCATCGGGGCGGGCTACCGGTGACATATATGTCCACTGTAAAAAGTGTGTGACATGAAAGTTCCAGCAATCAAAGATATGTTATTTTTATTTTTTATACTTAAAAAAATAGATAAGCCTACAGTACATGTTAATGGTCCACTTCGTATGTACATTTCTGTACATTACTCCAAAACATTTATGCTGATATAATGCTGGCCAGTCTCTGCAGGTGACAGAGAAAATGTCATAAAAATTTCCCACCAATCTTCCCCCTGCTTCATGAGAAATGACAATGTTGTGTACACCTCAGACTCCCCTGTGTAAGCATCCCTTCCACCAGCCTTTGAGAGAGCAATAGTAAGGCAATTAACAATTTAATTTAGCTCATATAAGACACTTTATATGTTATGAAGTCTTTCACAAGATAATGTTATTGCTGGCTTTATAAGTTACTAATTTTGGCACTGATGATTGATCCTTGACCAATCATTATCCTCTTTAACGAACTTTTTTAAATTCATAAATCAAAATTCATGTAAAAATGATATAAACCTTGATTATTTAAATCTGATTTTGCTTTTACTCATTACATAACACATTTTTACGTACTTTACGCACAAGCAGCGGCATTGTAGGACACTTCCTTTGGAAATGTAGTGGATTATAAGAAATAAATGCAATACTTGTCTTGTAGTAAATTATTTGAGTTAATTAAATTTCACTTAAATAAATTACTTCAAATTGACTAGATATGATAACATTAGAAAGGTTGTCTATTTAGTCAAAAAAAGAAAAAGAAAAAAATCACTGTACTGTCAAGAACATAGACAGAGTGTGCACGTGAATGTGTGTGGCTTTGTCTATGTGTGTGGGTTTCTTGTGTGGCACAATCACGTGTGTAGTACATGCTTTCAGTGTCGTGTAAGCATGATTTTCTTACATTTTACCTTCAAAACACGTCAAAGTGTCATCCTTGCTCCCCTCACAGGCCTGCAGACTGCCCTAAAACACCTAGCCCACTGCACTCGGCGCCAATCTCGCGAGAGTAGCCCCGCACGGCGGTGCCTGGGCGATGCGATGCTGTTGCTGTTGCTGTGGGTTTGATTGACAGGAAACATGTCGGTGTGGTGGGAGCGAACCGGGATGCAGCTGCTGCCAAGAGAGACAGGGAGTACCTGCATCCAGTCCACACATCAGCACCTTTAAAACCACCAGGCTTTCCCCACCGATACGTCTGCTTATGATGCGCTGAACAGCCTCTCTCCTTTTTTTTTTTTAACCGTCCATTTGAAACGAAGGGGCACCCAATGGATGCTGTGGCAAACCGTGTAGTCCCGCTCGGTTTCATATTGTGTTTGATTTAGCCTACAACCAGAGACACCTTGATGAAACAGCAGGAACTACGAGGACTGTTGTTGCAATGGAGTCGACTCTCTCACGGCTCAAACCCCGTCTGTAAACCTACAACATCTCGGTTCATGGCGTTTTGCAGGTTACTCTGTTCCGTGGGCTTCCCCACGTTTCTTTTCTGAATTTTTTTTTTTTTTTTAATTTTATTTTTGTTGTTGTTGTTTTTTTGCTTTTTGTTTTTTGTTTTTTGTTTTTTTTTTTGAGTGTGCGACGGGAAAATAACGACCACTGCTCGGAAAACTATGAACGAGGAGATGACAAAAAGCGAGGAGCAGCATCTCAGTTTGCAGAAAGCCTTGCAGCAGTGCGAGTTGGTGCAAAATATGATAGACATAAGCATTTCTAGTTTGGAGGGTTTACGGACCAAATGTGCCACATCCAACGACTTGACACAAAAAGAGATACGAACGCTGGAGGTAAGCATCGTTTGAGCGGAATGACTGAATCTCTGCTGTTGCATCTTCATCTGAATCAATACGGAGGGCTGCCACCGTCTGTTATTTATTTCTAGGCCACATTGCATATTTTTCAATGCCTTTATTTTAGCGACAAACTGGGTTTCTCTTGTCCCTGTTGTTGCTGCATAACAAATGCAAAGATTGCTGCTTATAGCCGACCGCTATCTGTGTTGTGCAGTGCAATAAATCAAGAGGCTACGGGGCTGCAGTGGGCTGTTATAGACTTGCGCATTCTGCAGGTGGCGGGTAGAGAAGGTGGCTCTTCTCCATCAGAATAATATCTGAGGCAGCCGAGGCCTATAGGCAGTCCGTGTTTACAATCCATTACCAATATGCCAGCCTGCGCATCTGTCCTCGCAGCGCATCCAGGCCCTGCTGTTATGCAAGGCGAGCAGATTACTGAAATAGTTACCAAATATCGTTATCCGTTTAATTGGCCCGTGGGGTATTCCGTAAATTGCGTTACGTAATGGCCATAATATCCTGGGTGTTTGTGTTTGAGAATATCAGACTGTCCGTGTTGAGACCACTTAAATCAGCAGAGCATCCCTCCTCCCTTCAGCAGTGAGAGGCTGTTACAGGACATTAAAAAATGCCATAAAGTGCGATAAGGTCACTGAAAACTCACTATTGAGCAGCACAGGCGCATCATAGCATTAAGGGCCTGTAAGAATGTTATGGTTATGCCTCAGGAGATTAAAACAAATACCATTAAGTGCGTTAAAGGTCGCCATAAACTCACTACAGAGTAGCCTATCTGTGTGTAACAACACACTTTAAGTCCCAGTGGGGATATAATTGAGATATTACATAAAAAACACCAAAAAGTCACTTGTGAGTGACACACACTAATCACAACCCCACAGATGGTGTAGGCCACAGCTATATAAACATATAGTGATGTATTCTATGCAACAGTGTGTCTGAGCCTATAAGAGAAGTTTGTAAGTGTTGCACAAACAGTGGATGTAATCCAAGAAGAGAGAGGACTAATTTTAATGTACTGCCAGCAGTGAGCAGGATTCAGCGTGTGGATGAACGTTCACTATGTTCCCTGGATGCCTTGCAAAGCATCGTGGGCACTGGATTATTTGTTGTAGGCATCACGCAGATATTACAACATATTAATAATAGCTGGATGGATCTTTGTGAATAGATTTTTTCACAGATGACCTTTATTTATTTTTTTTTGAAGGAATCTATTTGTTTGTCCTAATGTTAAAGTAGAGCTACATTGAGAAAATCTACAGAAAATACAGATTTGTATTTCATCAATGATCATCAATCTGTTATGTGGTGAAGTGATTACATGAATCACTTCGTCAAACTTTATCAGAAGAAAAGAGGAAGATCTCCTTTGCAATATTATGAACTGTTACATAGACTGCTACATCAAAAGAAAGTTAAATTGATGGTGTACATGAGAAGATATGATCTGTTAAAAAGTGATGGAAGTATGACAAGTACAAACCTGCACATTTGCAGTGACAATAATGTGATAAAGGGGACCTCTTAGAGTTTTTGGCCACCTGTAGAGTGTCTTGATGAGGCCGTATTGATTGTACCACTAACTCAAGCATACTGGCACAACATGGGTAAAAGGGGTGATGTAAAACACACATCTGGTGACTGCAGAGGGCAGCAGTGCAGGGCAGCAGTGTGCCAATAAAAGAGAAGAAGAGATGGAGCATGTGAGTGGAGACAATACAGGTTTTTAAAACATTCATTATTTATTTATCTGTTTATACATACCCTGTTGAATTGAATTTATAATGCACAGTGGGTGTTTTCCTCTTTGTTGTACACTACAAAAGTGTAACGTCTGACATGCTAATTTCACTTTACATCTAATACACTTAAATGACTTCCACTAAGTAAGCAATGTAAGATGCATTTCATGAACTCTTTTGAATTAAGTTTTTTTCATTCTACACATTCCCATTCCTTTCACAATTAACAATGTTTTAATTATTTTTGGATGCAGGTTATTCTAATTGTTTTTCAACTGAGTTACACTGCCTATGTACAGTACAAACTGGTGTTTGCAGTTTATCATTTTTATTTTCTTACCTTTTTAAAAGCCAACATTTAAGGATCCTTCAGGAGAGCATAGCCAGTATTTCCAGATTAATACAGTCATTAATTAGAGCTGCATCAACGTATTTCTTTAGCCACTTGGGGTAAGAAAAAAATCCTGACAAAGCTGACATATCAACTTACAAAGCTGTTACAGATGAAATGACAGAAAGAAGATGTGTGTTTACATATCCAGCAGATACAGAGGGACATTAGGATCCATTTGAAGTCATGCTTCTGGCTTCTGGATATATGTTTACTTCCCCTTACTCTGTTTTGAGCTTCATCAACTCCTGAGAAGAATATCTGCCTCTGTAGCCAGCAAATAGCTACTGTGCTGTAAAACTACAATAGTGTCTCTCTGTTGTTTTGTCCTGAACTTGTAGGACAAAATGGGTTTATCTTTGTGCTCTGCTGAACACGGATCTCTCCTGCAGCTGAAACAGGGTTGATGAGAACAGACTCTGTCCGCTTTTCTTGTTGCACTTAGCCATTTTATTAATAAAACAGTATTTATTACAGGGATTTTAATTGTGTGTAAAACAGGATGTCGAGTGTCCAGTATTATTTCTTTCTGCGTCCAAGGAGTGAATTCCCAGAATGTTTAATGTCCCAATGAATGTACCATGTGCTGTGACTAAGTGTGGGTCCAGATCCAAAGTTTAGGAGAAACTGCCTTTAAAGAAGCAGTAACAGTGAGCGTTGCAGCAAAACCTCATTCTTTTGGAGTTTTGGCTTTGTATTGATTTGATGGTGCTGTAGCATCCTTCAGACCAAACTTATTTGTGAAGTACAAAAGCAAAATGTACAAACTGTTTCATACACTACCTGAACATTCACAATGCTTGAAAAGTACAGTCACTGGCCACATTTTCAAGTGTATGCCCACCAGACAAAATAATAGAAACACCGACATGGATTCAGGTCAGAGTGAGATATTTTGGTAGTCACGTACTGTTGTGGGCTGCAAGTCTTCTGTTGTTAAATTTAGGCTACATTCCTCCTTGTAAAACACATTTTTATCAATACCCAGGAACCAATACAGATATGGCTTTGGATACTTAGAAACTGATCTGAATGAAATTCTAGAACAATATTTTTGTAATTTTATATTGTCTGATTTTTTATGAGACTGCACAAATTTAATAAACTAATATGTAAAAAGAACAGCTCATCAGAAAAAGCTGTATAAAAAGTATAAGAAATGAACAAGAACTAGGGAAAAAAACATGCAAAGGTTAATTCACAAATGCAACAAAGGAGTTACTCCTGAGAACAATCTAATCTTCCTCAAATCCTCTGAGTTAGGGAGCCTTTCAGGATGACAGTCCTCTTATTGCCTCCACGACAAATGAGTTGTACACCAGGGGTTTTGATCAGGATCACAGTGACGTCAGACATACGCAAGGCCTTCCTCGTTAACCTGTCCTGATCTTTAATGAGTGTTGTACGGGAGATTCCTCTGCGATACCTCTGTTTTCCATCCTATTAACCTAAAGGACCCAGATTGCGCCTCAGACACAATCTGTTAGAGGTGTCGAGCACTGATCTCACTGCGGCCAAAAGCTGTACCAAGAATAGCAGCCTATATCATTACCTGGATGGAGTGTTATACTGGTTTCCATTATTATGATTATGCATTGTCGGCAGTATCCCTTGGATACACTGGAATGATCAACGACCATGATGAGTGATCTTTTTTTTTAGGCCTTTAATAGAGATGCAGACACATGATATGACATGACATGAGATCCAATTATGGTATGCAACAGAGAGGGCAGGTCAACCAAGTGTTGTTTTTTTTTTTCATTTGCATTCAAGTGTATGAGAGGGGCTTTACAATGTGTATTTGAGTGAGTGTTGCATCAGCATTTTCTTTTGCTTCAGAGGTGGAAACATTGTATTTTTGGTACTCAGGGTCAGAAGATCAAAGGCTATGAGCAGCAGTTGAAGCATCGTGGCTTAGACAGTAAAGGGTTCATTATGTTTGAAGCAAACTAGGTTGTATTAAGTGTTGTCTGACCGAGTCTAAGGCCACAAGTATTAATACCTGTTCCAAATGGCCACAGTCAAATAATGGTCTCCTGTTATAGCCTTATCTGTTACAGAAACCTGGTCAATTTCTGTGTAGTAAAGTCAGATCACTGTCTGTCAAACAGATCATCTTTTTTAGTTGATATAGTGAACTTGTCCAAATCAGTTGGTTCTTTGCAAATCATCATTTAACACATTATTCATCCTGTGTTGTGCTTCTCAACCGCCTACCTAATTCCATTATTCACTCTCTTTTGGCTCAGTTTTTGGTCTCCACCAACTCCTGTGGTGAGAAAATCTGGCTCTTCAGTTGCTAATGCTCCACTATGTTCACCAGCTGGTTGCTTACTTTGTCTGTCTGTATCTTTTTAGAGCTTTTTGGCCAAAAACAGATGCTTTAAGAAGTATGAGAGTGAACCAAAACCGTAAAGTCCCTGTAGGTTCATCACTTTTACACTGTCACATTGTTTTTACATTGTCATCTGATTCATTATTATTGAAATATTGATTATAGCTGCTTTAAAGATTTTACACTCACATGTGTTCAGTTTTCATGCCATGTGAAGAACTCTGAACATATTAGAGATGTTGTGTAATGTTTTCTTTATAAAATAACCCCAAGGATGATCATCAGGGTCTAAGAAACAAAGCATTTGTGTTGCATTGTGGAAATTAAGGATTTCTGGGCCTCTGCTGTTTTCTATTTGGTCCCTCTTTTCTTTTTTTCTTTTTTTAAGACATGTCTCTTGTGAGTTCCCTGGCTTGATGGAAGTACATTGTGGAAAAATCTGAGTACCATTTTAATATGAACCTGTTTTTTTTCTGAGACCAAGTATGAAATTCCCAAAGTATGATAAACACAAGGAAACTTGCTGGATGCTAAAATTTCATGCTGGCAATGACAACATGAAGATAGTAGTTTTTTGGTGTGTTTTGGACCTCTTTAAGCTAATTCATATGCTCTAAAGATCTTGCACTTATGCACTGTACATCAACAAACTAAAAATGCAATTACAGTTTAAACGGATGTGTTAATTTTAAATTACATTACTTTAAGTTAAACCTTAAGTTAAACCTGAACTAAAGTTAAATTCACAGATTGCACCAATTTTAGCTGAAAAGTTTGAATGATAGTTTATAGTGCAGGGGAGTACAGTATAGATCCAGTAAAGCTGGTGTGGAAGTTATCGTCTGCTGTACATCCATTAAATGTTCTAGTTGATCTGGATTAATAGAGTGAAGCAGTTTTTAAGAGGTCAATTTAGCTCAAATCTCAAATGGGAATAGCACCATATGATCATCTACTTTCAGAGTCTGCTTAAAGAAAGACTTCATCATTTTAAGGAGTATGGTGTTTTTTGTTATGTTAGCTGTTCAGCTTTTTCACGTTTTGTTATTTTTATGAGGTTAAACTGGATGTGAATAGGTTTTGTAGACACATCAATGGACGAAAAAACCTCTAGGACTTTGACCCAAACCTGATAACCTTGAAACTTACTGTTATTATTATTTATTATTTATTTTATTTAGCATTAAAACTAATCTTAAAATTTAATTGTTGCTGTTAATCCTTTGAGATGCAATGGAGGTCTAATTCCAACCTTGGTCACCTTAGAGACTCAGCAATAACCCTGAACCTAAGGTCACAGGATCTGTGACCAGGACTCAGGTCTGATTTCTTGCTCAGATAGCATTGGTTTGTTTCTTGTTTGTAACTTGACAGTAAACAAGTACAAGCAGCACTAACAGGGTTTCTGCAACTCTTGCAGTCTGCACCCCGCAGAAACAGAAGGTAAAGATAATAAAGTGTGAAGAACAGGGATAATTTTCAGCTTGTGGCTTGCTGTTAGCCAGCTAGCCCTAGTAGCTTATGCTTGTGCACCTGCCCACAGTACAATATGTTCAGTCCCTTCTGGTTTTTCGCCACAACAAGGGAGTAAAGTTTGCCTTGCCAAATGTGCTCTGACTAGAGCTTTTGTAGGGAGATGCGGCTTGGTGATTGGTTTTGTAAGGTAGATGAGGGGCATGAAACTCACTGATGTCTTCCTATTGAGAATTCAGGGCAAACTTTTTTTTGTTTGAAGCATATATAGTTCAACAGATGCTGTAAAACCAGAAGAGGGAGGCCAATGCAGTTGTTCTTAGAGCTAAATGCTAATGTCAGGATGATTACATCCACGTTATCTTAGTTTATGGTGTTAGCATGTTGATATTTTCCAGTTACACTAAAATCAAAGTTCGTTTTGGTCATAAAACCAAAGCATTTGATCAATTCAGAAGATCACCAAATTGACTGCAAGTCATTCTGAAGGGGAGCTAAACGTCTGAACCAAATATTCTTGTTATTCATCCAATATTTGTTGTGACAGACTGACTGACAGATCAATAGGTTGATGTTTCCACACCTGTGGCAAAAAGAAACGTAGAGTTAGTCCACATAATCTATAGGGATAATATTTTGAGAAAGACACACTTAAATGATAGAAATGCTGATTTTAAACTGTCTTGAGAAGTTTCTTTCCTTCACTCTTACTCTCATCCTCCTACCTTTATTTACATTAAGTACCAGTTCCTTTACATATGCTATGTCATGCCATACTGTTGGCATATATGACAGGATATATTTTATTTGATACTGTTCTAAGTGACAGACAAGAAATTTCAGGCTCTTTACCTCAACATGTTTTGACTGCTGTTACTGTAGTATTCCTCAGAGGGGTCACCTGATGTTGCTGTGACGTGTCCTATTAGCTGTTTCATACAGATGTGGTCGACCTGTTAAACTTGACAGGACAATCCCACCCTCTGCTGCTCGATAGCTTTATGAGAGGAACATCAAAGGTGTGAGAGAGTGAAAATGCCCCTCGCCCTGGTTTATTGTTCTTTGGGCCTGATATATTTTAAGCAGATGTAGCTTTTACATTAGAAGAATATGGTATTCAGTGAGAAGTGAACACATTTAGCCAGAGTAAATGTGTGTTTCTCTGTAGGTGTGGACTGAGCAGTCGCCTTATCGGGCAGAGCGTTAGCAGCCGTGGGCAGCTGCTGCAGGGTTTTCTGCATTCGGAGGTGACTTGCGAGTCCCTCCTCCACTGGTTTCTACTTTGGTACGCACTGATGTAGGCCAGCACTGTCTAATTTCTAGCAGTCATTTTGTAGGTGTATGTTTGGAATGGGGCCATCCGAATGTATCATCCTTAAATCTTCAAGCATCACGTCACCCACTGTGGGCCTGGATCTGCTTCTGCCATCGTTTTCAATCAGACCAACTGTTTCAGCTTAAAAATGCTTCACTACAAATATACAAGCTGTAACTCTTGCTTAGAACTCAATACAGACACCAATCAAATGATCTCTTCTTACAGCATGTCATGTGTTCACTCTATGCAATGAGAAAACATTGAAAAAAATGTAAATAAAATATCTAGAGTATGCCTTTCTGATGTAGTCCTGTAGCTACCTCACTCTTTGATTATTTGCTTCTGGCTTCTGCTTCTCATCCATGTGCAGCACACTGAGCTCAAAATTAATAGTAAAAGTTGCCATGTCATAAAGGAAAAATATAAAGATGTTAACTATGGGATTCAATATACAGGGACATATTTTTGATAAGACCAAGAAAGAGCTGTGAGTAATCAAGAAAATCAGTGGTGGAAGATGAGATCATTTGCTCAAGTAAAAGTAGTAATGTTGTGGTGTAAAAAATGGCTGCAGTGGGTGTCATGTTTAACAGTGTCATTAATACTTGGGATGCTGTTGTGAAATTATGTCACAATTTTAACCCAGGACATCACGTGTACAGCACACTATAAACTAAGGCTGTGCAAAGCTAGAAAAGCCTGGGCTTTTCAAACATAGATCATTTCATTTTATCTGCCATGTTTTATGGTATGTTATAACATAGTGTGTAACAATCCAGCCCTGTTCCCTTAAGTAGTTTCTAATGTCTCTCATCTTTTTCCTCTCGGGCACCATGCAGTTTGTTTTTCCATAAACTTTTTTTTTAAATATAGAGCTATCTGCTACACTTTTCTATGATTGATTATCCTGTGTGGAGAAGATTGACAGTGGTTTGTATATGAGGTTATTTGTGAGACAGATATTAATTAAATGGGTGACGTTTTAAAATAATAAATTAAATATTAAAATAAATACAATTAAAAACCTCACACCAATCTACCAATGTATTGCCTAGAATCACATATGTTAAGGAACGTTTCGAAAATCTCTTTGAATTCCAAGTTCTTATGTAGACATCACTTTTCCACACTAAGTGTCACCTTCATAGTATTGTGTATTACACAAGGTTATTGTTTACTGATGCATTAATGTGTGACATTTTACTATTACAAATGGTCAACTACTTTGTATTTTGTATCTGAGCTTTGAAAATAAACTAAGTTACTGTCCATATAAGTAGCTTTGTCATTATAAAAATGGGAAAATTAATAAAAAAATGAAAAATGGGAAAATGGGAAAATGAGAATGAATATGTTTTAAGGGAACATATCCCGTAACATTAGGCAACGGCGTGAAAATGTTTTCAGGAAACATTCCCACAACATGGGCTAATATTGTGAGAATGTTTTCAGGAAACATTCCCGCAACATTGGCTAAACTTCAATATAAGTTTTCAGGGAACATTCCCATAACATTAGGTAACGTTGTAACAATGTTTATAAGTAACATTCCCACAATATTGTATAATATTCTGAATATGTTTTTAAGGGAACATTTCCAGAACATTGGCTAACGTTATAAAAATGTTTTCAGGGAACATTCTCACAACATTGGCTACCGTTATAAACATGTTTTCAGGAGTTATTCCCACAACATGGGCTAACCTTCAATATATGTTCTCAAGGAACATTCCATAACAATAGGTAACATTGTGACAATGTTAATGTAAAATTCTCACAACATTGTCTAATATTCTGAATATGTTTTAAAGGAACATATCCACAACATTGTTTAACGTTGTTGAAATGTTTTCAGGGAATGTTCCCACAACATCAGCTGATGTTCTCAAAATGTTCTGAGGGAACATTCCCACAACGTTGGCTAAAGTTGTGAGAAGGTTTTCGGGGAACATTCCAAGAACATTGGCTAACATACTAAACATGTTTTCAGGGAATATTCCCACAACATTGGGTAACATTTTCAAAATGTTCAGAGGGAACATTTCCACAACATAGGCTAAAGTTGTAAATATGTTTTAAGGGAATATGATTTGAATATATATATGAATATGCTTTCAGGGAACATTCCCAGAACATTATTTAAAGTTGTGAGAATGTTTTTGAGTAACATTCCCACAACATTAGCTACCGGTAATATTCTGAAAATGTTTTCGGGGAACATTCCCATAACATTGGCTAATGCTATGGGCTAATGCTATGGGCTAATGCTATGGGAATAGTTTAAGGGAACATATCCACAACATTGGTTATCGTTGAGAATATTTTTTCAATCAACATTCCTAAAACATCAGCATTAATTCTGATCAAATTTAGAATATTTTGGAATCCCATTTTGGAAAATAAAAATGACTTGCATTACATTATAAGAATAGATTTAACCAGTTTGTGTTGTATAAATACCAAAGAAATCCATGTGGCTAATGCTTTAATATCATTGTGCACTTCTTTTTATTCCTGTTGTCCTTATTTTTGTGAAAACAGGATTCCTTTGGTTTTTCCTAATTTTCAAAAGAACTCTGCATGTGTGTAATAAGTACAGCAGGCTGTTTTATGATCACCATTGTTCCTTTGCATAAACTAAAGCCCTTCAGTCTTTGTGACAAATGGGCCAAAATCTTCCCGCTGAGGAGCAATAAGTAGAGGAACAGCAAAAAACAACTGCTTTAAATAAATAAACCCACTTGGAAGTAAATATAAAGGAGGATAACCCAGGATATAACCCAGAATCATCAAACTATAAATACTATGTACTAAAAAAAAATAACACTTGCAATTTAAAATAATTTATTATGATTTATTGTATGTGATTAATACAATGACTCACATACTAATTTAATGTGTGAATCTCCTGCTGTCATCTTTTAAATTCAATGATTTTCTTGTCATAATAAAATGTTTTGCATTGTCCCACGACTACCATCTATAAAAAGAGCTATGTTTACTGACCTCTATGGCACTAATTATAGACTGATTAATACATAGTGGACAGATCCACCGTTGCATCACCAAATGATCTCTGAAATACTATTTTGAGGCCTCGAGTTTGACTTTATGGCCAATTCCATCTTGTTTGCTTTTTGCTGGAAGTGACCATATTTGGGGGAGAGGGTGGAGCTATGGAGGATGCAAGTTGCTACTAATGTTTGTGTGACGCACACCCACAATTGGCTGCTGTCATTCAGCATCTGCCTTATTATGGATGGCTTTATAATATATTTTAAATGAGTGACTTATATACATAAAAATGAACCGTATGGCAAAGATCAAAACATGATTTGATTTTATAGCATTTAATCCCAACTTTTGTAGAGAAATCTTTTCATTATTATGCATTATATTTATTGTTAGACATATTTTTATGATAAGAACAGATCAATTCCTGAGGACACTTTAAGTCAGTAGAGAGAGATTTGTGGTTCTGATTCAAGATCAAAACTTTTATAATTGAAGTTGTTGTGTTAAAGTCAAACTAGTGTGTCTGTTTTCTAAGCTTTGTCAATTAAAGCCATTCTGTCCAGACTGTTTCTGCTCTTTTAGTACTTGCACAGTAGTACAGCACATGCAATTTTAATAATATCGAAAGAATTTTTTTGAATGTGTAAAGGGTTAAAAAAGAGGTTGATCAGCATTTAAGAAACTGTAACGTTTCTGTACGTGTCCCTCTTGTTCTCAGGGGAAGTTGGTGAAGTACTTCAGCCGCCAGCTGTCCTGTAAGTGCAAAGTGGCCTTAGAGGAGCGCAGTGCCGAGCTGGAGGACTTCCCTCGCCTCGGCCACTGGTTCCGCATCGTCAACTTGAGGAAAGAGGTCACAGAGGTACTGTAAAAGACACTCAGCTTATCATTTACATTCACAATGAAGGGATATGAGATACAAATGCTCAAATATAGAAAAAAAAAATGTATCTGTTATGTAAATGGGTGACAGAGATGACTATAAAAAAAATCTCCCTCAGTTGTTTAACTAAACTCAGATCTGATGACTGCCATATGATTTAGGCCATATCAAAAGACTGAACACCAGTTTCATACTCCTCAAACCATCCAGTGACTGTTTAAAAGCATGTTAGTTTGATATTCATCATTTTTTTAGATTGATTCCTTATCATAAGTTTTGTTTTTTAGTTGTTCCAAATCAAAAATGGTGGCTAATTAAGCTAATACTCACAATACTGATCCAGAGCTTTTTTTGCGTGCACCCTTTTTTTGTCTTTGTCATTCAGTCTTTTCACTGTCAAAACAGCGGCTGGCCCAACTGTTCAAGCATCAGGGTTTTAGACTGCAGTTCCTCTGATGGCCACTAGATGCTGTCAACTTCTCTCTCAAAATACAAATATTGACCCAATTTTTTCACAGAAGCCTACGCTTTCAATCAGTTATGTCACAACCTGCACTGCATGTTCTGCTGTTAATCTGGGGAGTATTTTTTTCATTTGTAAAAGCTGAAAAAAAAATTAATTTCCAAGGATTCTGGCATAATTTTTGATTGTGTTCTGTCTTATTTGGTAACATTAGTGGCAAAAAATGATCCCAAATTCAGGCTTTCAAGTGACACTGAAAAGCTAGCGCTTTTGCATTCCATGATCTCTTTTTCATCATTAAAAACAATCCAACCCAATCACTTGTAATTAAATTTGTTTAAAACACCCCGCTGTTGTCGCCAAAAACACAATTGGAAAATTTTTTTTGTCTTGTCTTGTGTTGTTTAAACATATGGCTTTGGCTGACACAAAACCACTTGCAAAAAATCCTAAAGTCTTCTTCAAAACACCTGGTTTTGTCACTGAACATATGGTTTTAAATCATCCTGTCATTTTAGGAAAAAATCCAGCTTTGGGCACAACACTACTGCTGTAAAACCCTCAATATGGTCTTGAGTACCACTGAGTTGAGGTGTCCTTCCCCTCCATACTCCCTGTGAGAAAAATCAGCTCATACATACTTCATACTTAATCAGAATGATGTCATGTTGATATGAACTGTTTAAACATTAATATAATTTAATTTTTTTCCAAAATTTCCTCCTCAGCTTCTTGTCCTTGTCATTTGATGCTGCCCTTTCACTCCATCTTTCTATTCCATGTATTAACATGAAATCTCAAATGTTGTACATGAGTGTGTTTCCCTGTGTCTTTGTGATGATATGTGTGTGTGGGTGTGTGTGTGTTTTGTAGGAGATGAGTCCAGGTGAGGTGACCCTGGAGGGCCTACTGGAGATGAGCGAGGAGCAGGTGTGTGAGCTGCTGCAGAAGTTTGGTGCCAATGAAGACGAGTGTGCACGGCTCAACGCCTCCCTCTCCTGCCTCCGAAAGGCCCACCAGCTCGGTAAGGATCCACCCAAAACGCAAAAACAACTTTTAAAAGAATCATCCTCTGAGGTTAAAAGGATCTGTCATTTGAGCTAACAACACTTTTTACACGACTGTAACACTTTTTTGTGTTTTTCTCTGGTGACTGACAGTAACTAGAGTGTACTCTTGTGTAATAAAACAGAAACATATTCAAATTTTTTGTTCATTTTAGAAAATAATCTCTCTCTAAAGAATTCAGTGGGTTTTTTTGGACATAATGAATATGTGAAAGGGACAAATTGGATGATTGGTACAAGTATTTCCTAGTATCTCTTTGCTGATCTCTCTAAAAAACATAGCGTATACAGCAATTAACATTTTTGAAAGTTTTGATCAGTTCAATGTCCTCCCTTCTAGGCTACAACGTATTGCCATCATTGTTAAAAGATGTTAAAAATCTTTTGTCTTGTTTGAGGGTATTTGTGCACTTAGTAGCCCATATTCAACTTTAAAACTATTTTTTTAAATCAAAATAAAAAGGTGAATAATTGTTACGAGGTAATACAATTTTGAAGCAGGTACTGCTCTCTGTTGCATTCAAAGACACTCTGACATTTTAGACTCTAGAGACAACTGCTGAAGAGCCACTTGTTAGTTTTACTTATCTATTACATATGATATGGGAGCTATTTTATGCTTTTGTTGGACAACATATGGTAAAGATGTGACAGTAAATAAGAAGATGACATGCAAACAAAGACCTCTGGCTGGACTTTGACCAGGGATGACCATAAACTCTCAGCATCTGTTACTGTTACTTCCATCAAAAATCATTGTTAAGCTCTGCAATTTGATTTTTAGCCAAACTGAAATCCCTCAAAACAAATGGCTTGCTAGGAATCAGGAAATAATTCTGAAAACCTACGGGGTGGTTTAAAAACTCATTTGCAGCAATGCAAAATATTTACAAATGGTAATTGATGCGCCAAAACATAGAAAAAAGGTGTTGTGAAGTAAAAGCATCAATGAGAGGCTTGTTTACATCCGACCGTATTCAGTAATGACCAACAGCGAAATTCATTGTCCTGCCTGTGATCTTTTATGATGTTTGAGATTTAATCCCATTTCATCCCATTTTTGATCAATTCAGAGGAGGGAATATGATTTGAGAGATTTTGAGATACAAATGACAAGACAAGAACATTAACGAGAAACTGCTGTATTTTATTATTAATGTTTGTGTTTTATCCATCTAGAGTGTAGTTACTAAGACAGTAAATACTACCACAGTTCACATTAAAACTAAACATTATTTACTCTAAATATACTGTAAAAATAATTAATACTTGAAATGCCGGACTAATATTTATGTATGTATAAAGGTTGCAGTTCATTATCCCAGGGCACATAAACATTTAACTAACATATGTGTATGATGCCTTATTTTCATTTCTGGTATATAAAAACAATATCCAAATATTTGTAAATTTTTATAAGCAAATATTTGTATTCTAATAATGTTTTAACATAAAAAATTCAAAGCATGTAAAAAAAAAAGCATCTTCATTTTATTAGTTCTATTTTATTCTATGCACAGTGTGCCCAACACTGTTTGACTTTCTATGGGTGGCGCTTTTTTCTCAATAGCTGCAACCACAATGGGTCAGTTCTATACTTTGTTTTTCTCTAAATCAAAGTGAATCACCACTTGTGTGTCACCACATATTCCTCTGTAAAACTAAGCAGCTAAAACAGCTTTCATGAAGTGACGTAGTTATGGTGTGAATCAATGTTACAACAGCTGTTGACAGCAATTTAAAGAAAATTGTTGGGTGTCACTTTAAAATATTTGTATTATGTAGTCATGTGTAACAGTAATGATGTTAAAAAGAATATCAATCATGCAATGACTAATGTAAAGCAGAGGGCTATGTCAAACTGAGTTGATCAGTTTAATACTCCCACACCCACTTAAGTAAGAACTTACAAAAACCGGTTTGGACCTTAAAGTATTCCTGAAAAACCAGCAGGTTTTTCAGTCAGTAGAAACAGGCAAAGCTCAGTGCAAGGAAGACCTGGAGGAGAGGGCAAACTTCATGGGTGAAAAGGTGCAGGGGTCCTCTCTCACAATATAGCTGGCCCATAATTTTTTTACTACTATGTTTCTAACAATAAAGTCACACAGTCATTGTTGTATTTTATGTTACAAACAGTGGAGACTTGAGTGCATCAGCTGAGTCGTTTCTCTTGTTTCATAGTTGCACACCAGGTGGCGTTAAAGACCGCTCTTTGTTTTCAGTCTTTAAGGTCAAAGATTTTGCAATGGTACAAGTGAGCCAGAGGGGGGCAGTAGATCATCACTAAAACTGGGTTGTTTGGCTGAGTAACAACCTTTTATAAATCCTTTTGATAACATATCTGTTTCTCCTCAACTCCCACACACACACACACACACACACGCACACACACACATACAAACAAAAACACACTTTTCACTAACAGATGTCCTTTCAGATGGAAAGCTCTGCTAAATAATTAAGCAAATTAACTTGATTCTTCAGCGTACCCTCAACAAAACTGGGCTTTATTAAAAGAGTGTTTTATTAGAGGAGGTTTAACTTGGCGGTTCTTCAAAGCATTTGTTGCTTGTTTGTGAAAGGAATCAGGATTCAGACATTCAGGTTTTCATCGTAGCTCTAAAAGCAGGCTCTTTGTGATTCTGCAGGTGCTCAGCTGTCCTCAAAGTATTCACACCTCTCTCTTGGTCCCCGTGCTCATTTGTCAGACTGCTGGAGTTGCTCGCCCTCCTGTGTGCTTTTCTAACTTCCTGTCTCTCTCTCATCGGCTTGACTGGGGATGGTGGCAGATGTTGTCCAGAAAGACAGACAGACAAACAGACATATAAGAGGCAGGCGTGTCCTTTGCAGAGCCTGTCAGGCAGTCCCGGGTGTTCGTGTCTGAAGTGCTGCTGGGTTTGGACCAATCACTCTCCATGCATCTCCAGAGAGCAGCTCTCTTTTGCCAAAGCTATCTAGGACTTTGGCTTTGTGCGTAATAAATCTAAACAGATGTCCCATTGCTTCTTCCCTTTGCATGTGACGTTGATATTTTTTCTAATGGAATTTGTGCAAAATAGTTCAGTTTTAAGATGAAAATGAATAAATCTAATATCATTTATCTGAAAAGTCTGCCATGAGAGACAGTTTGGTGAGATGAATAAAAAGAGAGAACTGATGTCCCTATAGCAATGAAATGCCTCAATTCAGTCAAATTACAAAGGAAAAGATGTTTTAAAGATGTTAGAAGTAACATAGGTGAGAAAAAAAATCCCACCTCTATCTCATCTATAGAGAAATCATCCAACTGTCTTCTTCCTGAAGCCCCCAACCTTCTGTCTATCGGCCATAAATGAGAAAATCCCTCCTTTCTATAGCAGACATCGAACTAACTAAGAATTTTTTTTTTAGATAATTTTCATAATTTCATTTGTAGAAGTTGTTGTATTTGTGGCACTGTAGTATATTCTTAAATCCTAACTCAAGGTCATGTACTTTTAACTGCATCTCCCCATTTTCTTTAGATGGAGATTCCTGAGTTGTCATCACATGACATGAGTGTGGAGCATCATAATCCCAGTTCAGCTGCTCAGATATGAATGGTCTGATTTGTCCACAATCTTGCACTTTTTGACCTATGAACTCTTTTTAAAGTGTTGCTCTGATTGGTTTGGCATGTGTGGTGTTCACAAACAGCTTCTGTTGTCTGTTTCTTGTCTTCATTCATTCATTCATTCATTCTGTCCAGGTTTCCCCTCAGCTGTTGCATAAGATGCCATAAACAACTTCAGGTTTTATTGCTGACTTCCTGAGTCTTGACCTTTTAGCAGAGGATCCACTCAGGACCCTTATCATCCTAAACAAAAACTGTTCACAGCGTTGACATTTCTTCCCATTTATGGTGCTGATTCATTCCCCACTAAAGTGTTTATTTCCATTAATTTTCAGATTTGTTGCCATGATTATTCATACAGCAAAGTTAATGTTTTAAGTCCTTCTGTCTAATTTTTATGCGGGGATATTTAATTTTGCACTTTGTTTTAATATCAAGTTTTTTTCATTAGGATAGTAGCACTGTAATTTTCATATTTTTATGAGTGAATAAACTGAACTTTGAGCAGCTTGTTGACTCAGAGTAGAAGTAGATACATTTACAGGAAAGACCCCTCAGTGATGATGTTAAAATGCATGGGCAGCTGCACTTATACACTGACAATTATGACTTTAAAAAGATCATTGGTTACTGAATATTACATTTTTCCCGCTTTTAAACTGTTATATAAATAATAACAGCTCTAGTACAAATCAGATCGCAGAGGTCATTCATATGATCTGACCCCAAAAGCCATCTTAGAACACTGGTGAGGGTATTGATGTCCCCCCCCATTTTTCAACCACCTGTTACCACCCGACTTAAGTTTCATAAATGGGTCACACTAGCAAGCTCAATGCAATAGCAAAGTGCATGAGATCTGATGAAAACTCTTGAGAAGCTTGTATAGAGTTACATCTTTTATGGACAAGAAACTGCCTCACTGCCTTCTACTTTTAAGTAGTTTGCATTAAACTCTGGCCTATTTGTGCCTTATTTCTGCACTTTCTACCCCTTTCTCCCTTCTTTTTCATGTCTTTATGCTTATTGTTTATCACCTGCCTCTCCTCTGCGCCCATTGCCTCAACTGTGCTGCCCTCCTTCCCCCCTCCCTCTCTCTCCGTGGCTCTCTTAAGGCTGGGTCTGGCCACACAGAGCCACTAATGGGCTCTCTAACAAGGGGGACTGGCTAGAGATGTGTGAATGCACCGCAGCAACACCACAACCCCCACACACGGGAGTGGTGAGAGGCACTTTCAGCCGAGGGAAATAAAGGGCGTGCAGCTCCGATTTTTCATATTCTTACCCAGATGGAGCTTGGAGAGGGAGATATGTCATAGCTTCCAAACATTGCCTGTATTTGCACATCTGTGTGTGTGTGTGTGTGTGTGTGTGCGTGCATGCTTTGGTAGAAATGTGTGAGTACCTGCGTGTCAGTATGTTTGCTAAGAGCAGGAGACGTGCATGTGTTTTTGAAGGGTTACACAGCCCCATGAGAGCATTTAGCACTTAACTACTGCTAAGCAAGAAGCGGAGGATGTTCTTACATCTTGAGTCTTTTTAAAGAGTTAGATTTTTCTCTTTAAAATCTGGAGGTTGCTGCAAAAGTACATATATATTCCACCAGTGTGAACGAGAGCACAGAAAAGGATTTACAGATTTATACCACGTGTTTTTTTTCCCAAAGAAAATATGTTGCTCCAGTTTATGAGTCATCAGGAATTATGTTAAAATTGGCAGACATGGACATACATATACTTTACATTCCTGGCAGTTTACACACCACATAACCAGAGAAATAGGGAGCATAATATGTGGATGTATGTTGCTCTGTAGTGTAATAGTGGGGGAAGGAAACTAATGCAAGTTAATAGAATTTTTCACTACAGGCTCTTGGGATTGCAGTCCACGAGTTGCAGTGAGGATGAGTCATACATTTCGGAGGCAGCCGGTCGGTCCTTTGTGCCGCAATATACACACATTATCCAGTCTGCCCCTCTAGACAAGTCCACACACACGTACGCACAGACAAACACACTCATACAAACATTTTCACATGGAGAAATTTTTTGAATATGAGTTGTTCCGTTGATCAGGCTAATGGTGTTGATCTTTGTTGAGCACGACAGGTTTCCTCGGTGCCTTTCCTCTAAATGTCCCTGTGCCCTGCCTTCAGACAGCTTTTACACGCACACAAAATACCTAATTGCCTTCAAATGCCATCAGCAAGAAAAAGAGATGAAGAAAGGCAGAGGTGAATATACAAGGGAGGAGGGGAGAGGAGAGTGATGGAGGTATGTTGGGGAAGAGGGACATGGAATAACATGAGAGAGAATTGAGGTGAGAAAGAGGCAAAGACGACAGGAGGTGAAGAAGAAACGCTGTCATGTCGGAAAGAAAAGAGCAGATTCAACAGGGAAGAAAAATTGACCGAACCCCCAACACCCATCTTCCTGAACACCCCCTGGGTGGTCCTTATTGGCTGTTAATTAATCAGCGGAGTCTAACTTTGAGTCCCACTGATTACACTGCAAGAACGTCCACAAACCCTCAACTTAAAAGAGTCCAGATAAAGAGTGGCGCTGCATCTATTGAGCGCAGCCATTGCCCTTTTCGCCAAATCCTGTTTACAGTGGCAGTAAGACAGACCAGCCTCTGTCCCAGTGGCATTTCACTGCCATTTAGCCCAAAGAAGCAACACATCTCGAGGTAATTAGTCCAATTATGAGGCTGTTATCTGCCTTTCTCAAAGCCTCACTGCATGTTAAGATTGCCCTATTAATGGTGTTGAGGTGTGCTATTTACATTAATCACTGCAGAGGAGAGGCAGTCGTAAACGCGTGGCGCTTTGTTTGGATCGACAGTTGATGTTGAGATGCAGTGTAATTCAGGTGAGAGGAGGTATTGGGCAATTGATTAATTCTAACAGTGACATCTGAAGTCATGCATAAATGTGCGAGAATTTGCTGATATATAGAAAAAAAAGACTGACCTATGGGGATTTTTTAAAAGAGGACAGTGATTCTTATTGCATACATTCACACCACTCCTCATACTATGACTGAGATCCTGCATGTCCAAACTTTTTTCTTTTCTTGCTAGTTTGAAGGAAGCAGGGCCTATTTTAAAAAAAGCTCAATCTGGATCGGTCTTCTATATGCACACTCACACACACAGGTCACGTTGAAGCAACTGAGTTCAAGTGTTAAATACTTAATTTTGCCTTTTAGATAACTTGCCAGTGTCATAGAACATTAAGAGTCATGACAGGTGTGACTTAGAGCTTTCGCCTCTAGTCTAAATGAGCTTCCACTGCTTGTGTAGGTTGGCTTTCTAACCGGGAACTGGAAATGGTCAGACTCTGCTGAGCTTTGTGAATATATGAAGCATGATGCGTTCACTTACTGATGCAAGAACCGAGGAGCTTCTGATATGTGATGTACCAGTTTAGTTTAAGAACAAAAAGGTGAAAGGACTACATATTCAGCGACAACGAACCTCAAAAATGGACCGATCAAAGTGATTTAAATCACAACCTTTTTTTTCTCATATTCACAGTATGAACAGCTTTTTATACAGCTAGTACAAATCCCACTGGACAGCATGTCTGAGTCTTGAAAGGGTACAACATCCACCTTCATTTGGTTCACCAAGCCTTCTTTTCAAGTCACATTCTCATATCTGAGGCAGTAATCCAGCTAATTGGAGCACAGTTCTTAAAGGGGTTAATCTCAGTCTGAGGTGAGACCATGTGAAAAGAAATATTCACAAACCTTGTTACTATATTACTGAAGCTGTTGCTAAGACAATAGTGGCTGTGATGAATTAACTCATTTCCCGAAGTTCATTGTTTTTCTTGCAGAGAAATTTTACCTGGATATTGGCTTGATAAGCACTGTCAAAAGCATTTTTAAAGTGGAGCAAAGATATAATTACCAAAAGGAAGCTTATTGTTTATCTCAAAGGTGACTGGCCACGGTAAGATATTGGAAAGTACGCATTTTGAAGTTTGGCACCTTGTGTGTCAGGTATTAAAAACATCCAGACCTGAACGAGTTTTCTGTTGCCTCCCATCTATATTTTCAACCTCAGTGGTTTCAGCTCTTCAGTGGCCGTTTATTAGTTGTGGTCATTCACGTGGATTCAGGCTAAACTTTCACATTTTTGAGTGGCCTGTTGTGGTTTTATTCCTGCCGATCAAGGACCCTTGATTGAAACCCCCCCCTCATCTTTCCCTATGGTTTGTGGATGAGTACTCTTTCAGGCCCACTCGTCCTTTCTGCATCTTGAAAGGGGTTGAGATGTGGGCCTGTTAATGAAGGTTCAGGCACGAGAGTGACTGAGGTCCTCATGCAATGACGCTGAGGGCAAAGTGGCAGCAACTCGAGAGACCCTACTGACTTTCATCCATAGGTGTAGTCATTACGGCTGTCTACAGGGTATATGTTCTTGAGACTGATCAGTTCTTGCAAAAGTGATCTGTATTTTAGTCGTCAGAGACTAAATGACAGCTAATGTTTTTAATATGACTGCAGATCTGAAAAAGAAGCACTCAAGTCCTCCCATGTGACATTTTGTACTTTGTACTTTTCATAGAAACATATTCCGTGCAGTGAAATGATAACCATGTGCCACACTGTGCAGAAAACCAACAGGTTTCCATGACAACCGCAGACAACACCAGGTTCACTGATTAGAAAAACTTCAGTCAGAGCAGAAATGAAGCAGTGCCATCATTCATTTTACTGTAATGTTATGTTTGCGTCACATTTTTGATAGCCTTTGATGAACATTTGCTCTTGTTCGGTGGATCTGTCGCAGGTAAAAACTATAGACAAAGAAAGAACAGCCACGGATTCTAGTTATTTAATTTTTTAGTACTGTAATGATGACATTTTTTGTGATCTCTTATATATAACTAAAAAGAGTACTCCACAGTCTAAGCTTTGTACTTTTGTAACATTGCTGGATTAGGGTTAAAAACAAGGATCAAACTTAATGCTACATAATCAGAGACATTGTTTTTTGTTGTATTCTTTCTCCTGGTTAAAACCTGATGCCTACGGGACTCACAATGCAACTACACTGCCCATAATTCAATCAGCGTTGTCAAATTGGTTATTTGCTCTCCATATTAAGCCACTTTTCGGTACCCCCTTTGTCACCTTATATCTTAAAGTCAATGAGCAACAAATGTAGCAACTTATTCAGACCATCAGTGAAAAGCCAAACACAATCTATTTAAAAAAATACTTAAATTGTAATTCAGTCTGATGTGTCCTGTTCAGATAAATGCAGGCTACAGCTGTGTGGGAGTTAAGTGGTAGTAAGCGGCCGTAGTTATGTAGACGCTTAAACTTTCTTTGGTATGAGCCCTGAAGCCATTTATATATTTTTTGAGCATTTTTTCATAGTATCTAATTTAGCAGAGTCATAAAACACTTTAAATTCTTTCTACCACTTATAAATCTATGTAAATCAGTCATTTAATCTTATAAGTATTTAAATTGTTTGTAGGTTTTTGCTTTAAATTTACGATGTTTCTGAAGTGACGTTGGGATTATTACATTTATATATATATGTTTACATGGCTTAAGGTGATGTTTCTTTCCCTGCAGCCACCACAACCGCTAAGATTTATGCAAATAAATGGGTAATTACGGCATTATTGAAATGAGCATACAACGTTAGCCCGCCACTTTGGGATTCAAGGATGCTTTCATTGGATAAGAGTTGGCAATACTAAGTTCTGTCTAAATTTAAGATTTGTCATTTGACATCACTCAAGATGATTCATCAGAAATTGTGAAGCTCTAAACGGAGCCACAAAAAGCCTTAAACCACGTATGCAGTGTTGTACTTCCTAAAACCTATAAAACAGACTTTAACATTAATGCGTAGAATGAATGGAGAACCCCTTCACTTCTGTAGGTTAATTTGATGGCCCTTTAGCTATTCCAATTCAATTTCTGAGAAATTATATTTGTTTTTGTCAGCTTGGTACGACAGATGGCTTGACAATCTACAATACCTCTGAGCCTCACCAGCTGTTACTGAGCAGTAGCACCCTGCCATAGGGTGAAGCTGTGAGCTGTGTGGTGGATTCAGAATCCTGTGTAGAAATGAACAGGATCAAAACACAACTCCCTCGTGGCTGATTTAAAACAGTAGTGTAGTGTCGTGAATGCAATCAGTAGCCGATATACATATATGGTCAACATTGGAGGTCTGTTTGTGGCCACACAAAGACAGTGTATCCAAAATTCACTTCTTCTTCTGGCTCTGCTTAGGTTTCCAGCCATTCCTGAGAAAAAACATCTGGCTAAACATCTGGCTAAATGGTCATGTTCACCAGCTGTTGGCTAAATTTGTCTTTAGCAGAATCTTTTGTAAAAATAGCTTCCTGCCTCTGATGAAAGTAAGAGTGATGGGACTGAGTCAAAACAGAGGCAGTGAAATGATGGACTCTAAAACCAAAAGTAATGAGATAAAAGATGCTAAAATGGTCCATATAGCAAAGGAGACTGCAGAGTTAGGTGATGAAAAATCTGTGAGTTTGTCACTTCAAGTAAGCCCTTGTAATACTAACATGTTCATCCTTCGGCTTTTAACAGCTTAAAGCATCATTAGGTTTCTGCAAACGGTTATCTTTAGCTGTTTGCTTTTAGCAGCTAAGACAGATGATTGGGACTTCTCTTTCCAATATTTATGAATATTGTCGACTGTAGCCTTGAGTCTTTCACTTTATTGAGGAAAACCTTGATATTTCACAATGCAGCTGCTCATCCTTTGTGTTGTGTATTTAACCAGCCAACCTTCTATGATTGCATTGTGTATGCTAACGCTTAAGTTGTCCTTACAGAGACACC
>JAQMCX010000048.1:1125856-1143438 GCA_029814765.1 Acanthurus leucopareius
GCGTCCGACATGTGTTGAACCACTAAAGAGATGTTATGAGCAGTACTACTCCGTCTCACGTCTTTTATTTATTGTCATCAGCACATAACACTTTGTACTTCAGATCCAACCAGGTCAGCTTAATGCCAAGGTGCTCTGAAATAAACTTGACTTTTACTTTGCGAACCAAGGACAGCCAAAGACAACTAATTTCTTAGCTGGATCAAAGGAGAGAAAAATAAATGACAATCTGATATGCTCAACAATATTGTGTTCTTGCACCATGGGGCTGAGTATATTATTAAGCTTAATCAAAGAAGACACAGAACTGCATTAATTTTCGCTTGTATTAGCAAATATTACACCCACCGACCCACAGGTCATAACCTGCACCACTCCTTTAGTTGAACAGAGTCTCAGCTCCTTTATGAGTCTTTAAAAGGAAATTTAAGGACCTCTATCTGAGGTCCTTAAATACAAATATGTGTGTGTATGTATAAATATATATATATATATAAAACAAGACTGTTTAAAATTCCTGCATATTATGTCCCTTGTGTCTTTGCACAACTCAACGTTCCTTGCGGTCTCTTCTTCATAACATCACAGCATTGGAAAGGCTGGGGGCTTTTCTTCCATTAGGTTTCACTCTTCCTCCGGGACCTTTTATGGGAAATATTTTTCATGGTTCATTTGATGTTGTTGGTGTTGATATTGCATTTGAAGTTTGTGTTTTTGATGCTCACAGATCCTTAGAGACAGTGTCGCAATGAAGAAAAATAAGGACACGAAACAAAAACAGCAGAAAAAGTGAAGGGCTGTTGACAGAAATTTGCATTTTATGTGACCTCATAGTTAATAGCAGATTCAGAAAACTGTGAGGTCAGTTTTTGCTCCGGCTCAGTCATGCATGAAATACAGCATCTGCTGAAACGTACCCAGGATCAATTCTACCCAACAGAATGTTTCGTTTTGCTGAACAGCCTCTTGGCCATGCAGAACTACAGATGGAAAGAAAAGTAGAATATTACAAACTATTTTGCCCGTGTCTCTGCCTGATCAATAAACACAGTCTCTTTTTCTGTCTTTTTCGAAGAACAACTTGAGGAGGATAAATTGCACAGTAACGGAGGTAAAGTATTGTCATCCGAGCTCAGAAACACTTGTTATGGCTCCTCATCTTCAACTTTTTTGCCTCAGTGCCTCTCTTTGTTTCTCATTCAGCGGCAAAGTTTAGTTTCGGTGGAAGTCGGCTTGTGTTGTGACTCATGCAGCTTTGCCCTGTTCTGTTTGGCATACTCTTCCATTTTCTCACTCGCTTGCTACATCCATTCATGCTTAATCGACCCCACATCAGCATATTTAAAAACCACTGCACTGCTGATACATTTACGTCAGATAAACAGAAGTCAGAAGCTAATTTTTTTACAACCCAAATTGAGCATATTTGCTGGTTGTTAATGTCCGCTTGCTGGCAGGATTACTCTTACCGCTGCAATCAGGAAGAGGAGCTAATGGATGTTTGAGCATTAAGTGCATGACATTAGCCACTTTATTTTAACTTGATAAGCCATAAAACATAAAAAAAATTGTCACGCTAATTCTTAATAAAAAAAAAGTGTTTTCTTCCCCCAAGAAGTAGAAGCCAGACATGCAGATAATTTCGGCTCCATTTGCTCAGGTTTTGAGATGCTTGCTCTAGAGATCTTTACAATTGAAAAATTCATGAAAAATTACAGTAAATTCCTCAGCAACATCTTTTTACATAAGAACAGATTTTTAAGGGTTTTTACAGGGACTTTGGATTGTAAAGCCCCGTAATACAAATTACGATTTGTAGTTTTGGCTTGTATAAATGAAACTGACTTGACTAAGTCTTCAGTAGAAAATAAGTCTGATGGAAATTATGTCTTAAAAAAAGCTGTAATTAACATGAACAAAATTCTAGACAGACAGATGTTTGGCAAATTGAACCCAAACTATTTGCATGGAAGATACAACCACAGAAAAGGGGAAAAATGTTTATTTGTAATTAGTGTGAGCCCTCTAACATGCATTTTATCAAGTATGTCACAACCAGGTGTTACGTTAACATTAACACAACCTCTGTGACTGTCCTTTGCCAACAGGGAGCCAGGCGAAGCAGGACTGGTCCATCCAGTGGCCCACCTCTGAATCGGGCAAAGAAAACACCCCGGTGTGCCAGCCAGAGGCCAGTCAGTGGATCCGGTTCCAGCTCTCCCAAAGCCCCAAAGTCCAGTCCAAGTACAACCAGCACATGTGCCACAGCCCCCAGGCCCTGGCCCCCCCTTTATATGCCGATCGACTGACCGTCGACAGCCCCGCCACAGGGCTCTTCCCACCCCTGGACTCTGGTCATCGCTCCTTGCCCCCATCACCCCGCCAGAGGCATTTTGGCCACACACCTCCTCGGACTCCCCTGGTGGTCAACACCATGACCCCACCCGGCACTCCCCCTATGAGGCGAAGGAACAAAGTGAAGGCCCCAGGAACGCCGCCTCCGCCGAGCCGCAAGCTCATCCATCTGCTGCCGGGCTTCACCGCACTGCACCGCAGCAAATCCCATGAGTTCCAGCTGGGGAACCGCTTGGAAGACACACAAACACCAAAGTAAGTGTTCTACTCTCCGAGCTTTTTAATGGCAAACAGTTCTGGCCAGTTTGGAGCTCTGTGTTTACTTCATGACCATGATAACTATGATACAGATGTTGATACAAAGATCACATTTCTAAGCACCGGACCAACAGCAGCTGTCACTCCCAAATTGTTTGACCTCTCTTTATAATGACAGAAAACATGTAAGCCAAACTCATTTAAAGTAAATACTGTAATTCAGTGCTGTTGATGGTTTACTTAAATCTCTAAAGTTTGTACATTTGAAATTATGAGCGGTTGAAATCACACAAAATGATTCATTTTTATCCTTACAGACTCTAAGTAATAACAGCAAACATATCAAAAGTAAAAATACCCATATTTCTGTAAATGGCTCCCAGATTTTGCGATAATATCACATAGTATTAGATTGTTAGTTTTACTTCAGTACACTTCTCAGTACAGTGCTCAAAAGAAATTGAGGTATCATACAAGGCCTTACAGGTTCCAACTGGAATGCACTGTGTTGCTGTGCCAGAAATATTTGCAATGTTGCACTGGCACATCATTTTATTTTCTTATGTTTTAAATTGTAGCAGCAGGTGTTTAATGAACCTTTGAGTAATGAGTCTGCAGACGTTACGGTTTGATGAAGAGTCTTGAGAAAGCCTCATCTGTCCTTCAGAGTTACGTTATGTAAGATCGGAAGGAAAAAGGATCTGGAGGCCACAACAAAATTACAGCACTTGTAATTTAGGACAGGGCTGAATGGTTCTTGTTGCACAAATTGGTTTGACTGTTGAAATTATCTTGTTTATAAAGTTTAGAGACAATAATCCCAGTTATTACTGGCCAGTCAATTTCAGCACATGGCCTGCCTGGAGCGAACATTCAGGGATTCAGTCCTCCTTCTCCTCGATCTGTACAAGGTCTCACAATGTAATTCCATCTGATCCAACCAGCACAGAGAGGAAGTTTGGGCCCTACCTTTCCTTTCAGCAGTTTTACTAGAAAATAATCTTCCACCGGAGTCCAATCTGATTAATTCGTAGGAGGGCATCATTGCCCGTATAGAACCAACGGCCTGCCGGTAGAGATAAGGAGCCCTGAGGCTTCCTGACCAGCCACGCTTGTGTCTGGTACTATGCTGATCAGATTTGGCCTGGAACAGGGTGCACCTCTGCTAGGTAATCCGGAACCAGAGTCTGCCTCAGGAGAGCTGCACTCATTTTGATAATGCCATTAGATGACAGTGCCGTATCATTGCCACGCATGGTAAGTTAATATTTAGGAGTTGTCCTCTGCTTTTACGATGGCCATCTGGGTTACATTTAGTGTACGCTCGGTCTGTGGACGCCGACCCATCGACACATGTCCTGGCACGTGGGTGTTTCTATCTGTATCTGCACCGCGAGGAGTGGATCATAGCCGCAGTGAATAGGCTCAAACGGCATTAGAGAATTGATTACCGGTCCCAGAGCGCTGATAAAGTGCAGGCTGTGAGTTGAGCCCTTCTAATCAATGGCCTGTGTGTGCCTGGAAATGTTGCAACTCGTCGAGACAGGGCAGATCTGCTGGCTTCTCTGATAGCCAAGTACCTCTCATAATACATCATGATTGGTTGGAGGATGGCGCTGGCAAGCATCAAGCCGGTGGTTCGGTTCTGGCATGAGGCGCTCTTACTTGTTTGTTTTGTATCTGTTTGTGTGTGTGTGTGTGTGAGAGAGAGAGAGAGAGAGTGTGTGCAAGGGAATTGGCCTCATTGCAAAGCTTGCGTCTGTTTTTTTCTTTCTTCATGTAAAAGTAAATACTTAAAGTCAGAAGCCTGTATGCTCACATGATGCTGTGTTTTCTCTAACCCTGCATTAAAACGACTGCCTTGTTTTTCACTTAATATCTCCGGATGAAAAAAAAACTTGCAAACATTTCACTGAAGCAAACCAACCTTGAAAAAATACATAATTTTTTTTAACACAAAAGGCTTTTTCAAACTTTAATGGCTGCCATTCTGTGATACCTGATCCTTCCATATTTACCCCCATTACCAACCTCAGGATTTTAATAAGCTCACAGTGCTCCTGGGGTCCTCATTTTCTCTTGCTTAATTGCCTGGCACTGTGGCCAGTACACAATAACCAGGGATTACCCTCTGACCCCGAGAGACATCTTTCTCCCTTTATCTTAATGAGACATGGTCTAATATATCATTATAGCTGCATAATACAGCACTAAGACTGTGTAGCTGAATGTGCAAGAATGGTCAACTTGCCAGGTTGAAGTGAAACTGAGGTCTTGCTTCTAATAAGTGATTTTTTTAATAAAATGTAAAAATTGGCCATTATCCCCCGGCTTTAAGAGCATCCGAGATAAAAGAGCTCTTAAATGCTGTAACACTCACTTGAGATAGATAAAGTTTGTTGTATTCTTTTTTTGACATGACATTGACATAATTTATTCACAGGATATTGGGCTGACAACAATGTTCTAGATCCCACAGTTTATAGTTAATTTGTATAATAGGGTTTCATCGTAGTTTAAAATTGTTTTTCTCTCCTCGAATCTTGCGCTTTTATCTCAAAATTTCACATGAAAGCCTTTAGAAGGCGTTTTCAGTTCAACGCTACACTTTTTTGAATTCTTTTTGGATTCAAGCACAGAAATCCACTTACTAGTAATTAATTTGTTCATGTAGTTTCAAAACATTATTACAGTTGCAATAATAATTTACAATCTATCCCTGTTTGTATTCAGCCCACTTAACACAATATAACAACAGCAACAACAACAACAACAACAACAACAACAATAATAATAATAATAATAATAATAATAATAATAATAATAATAATCATTATTATCATAGTAATCATATAACTGGAATAAAAGCAAAGTAACTAGATTGAAACGCACCATTCTGATATGTCTGTTAACCTGCGATATTGACTCCTCATATGAGCATCGTCCATGTATGAGCTGTAGTCTAATCTCCAAACATGAAGCCTAAGGATAAATATCTCCTAACCATCTTGACATGCACGGCTCTCCCACTGGTCACTCAAACACAAGCAGAGGTGGTGAGCAGAGCACGAGGACTGTCATTTTGCTAGAATTTTTCATTAAGGAGAAAGACTGTGTTTTCAGCTACTTTTTCAAGCTTTTCTTTCCTATAGAAATGCAAGACTTAAAGGTTAGCTACATTGTGCTTTGTGTCTGAAGTTGGCATTAAGTGCTTTCAGGGCATCTGAAAGGCCTTTCACATGCACAATCACTTCTATTTCAGTGTGTATTTGTCTTCAGCTGCACAAGATGGGATTTTCTGAATATTGTTTCCTGTCACTTTAATGTAAAAACTCAGCAAGTAGAAATACTTTGGTCTGCCTGGGTTGACCCTCATCTTTTGCTTTATAGCTCGTGCAGCTTTTTATTTAATGTGTTTGTCTTTAAGATAATGTGTTTTCCTTTCATTTTCCAGTGAACCATCCAGAGAAATAATGAGCGAAATGTCTCCTTACCGATGTGTTCAGTAATATTTATGAACCAAGATCATCTCACTCTGGGATGAAACAGCCTTCAGTTTTACAAGGTGCAAACTTTCACTTATGTGGGAATTTGAGTCTTTTTTCTCACCACCTGTCAAGTGCAAGTTCAAATAGGTTCAGTTTGTCCTCGGTCCACTGAAAAAGATGCTTTACTCTGTTTTGCTCGATGAGATAGAAGCTCAGCTCTCTTCAGTTCTGGTCGTTGTGGCCTGAGCAGATATTGTTTTGGCTGACCAAAGTTTTATAAGTGATGGAGCAGAAAGCTGTTCAGAGCTGCACGTTGAGATGTTAATCCCCAGTGGGATCAGAGGTACTAACTCCACGCTCACATGACACCAAAATATTGCCTTACGGAGGAATAAAAGTTTTCTTTTTATATAATGTCCATCCTTGTTCTTCATCCCAGAGCCTGCAAACTGGATTTAAATGAATTTTTTTTTTAAAAATGATGAAATGGAAATGAAAATAAATGATCTTTCCCTTTCCAAGTCATATTTGTGCCAATGTCTAGCCAACCCTTAATCAGATCAAAAATAAAATCAATCAAATAAAATCAATCAATGAATCATAAAAATAAATCAATCAAAATATAAAAATTTAATGATAAATGAAGGTTTTAAACGCTTTCAGAAGGTACTGATGTTGACATCGGGTCAGATAAAGCTTAAATCCATTGCCCCAGTGAACACTGTCAGACACCTTATTTTGTTTTGTAATTACAAAGAACTTGTTAGTGGCACTTGTTGTCTTCAGCAAGTGTACTTGTAATCTGAGGAATTCAAGTTGGCCTCCAGATGATAAAAGGTGTTTATCAAAAAAAAATTGCTGAAATTTATCATTAAATTTAGGTATAAATATTAACAAGAAAACATTTTAAGAAAAAGCAGTGATATAAATACTGAAATAAATTGTATTATATTGAATTTCTTGTAAAGTTCGTACTATGTGACTATTAACGATTAATTTACCTGAATGTCAGAAGAATAGCAACTTGAGCACTAAGGTCCAGAGGCAAGGATAAAGCACATGCATTGGCTGAATAAAAATCTCCATTTCTTTAATTACTCATCAGCTTGTTCAACCAATGCTACTTTCTCCAATTAGTTGAGTCGGGTAGAGGGGCCAACTTTAAATGCTGTGTTTTCATACGATAATTAACCATAGCTGCGTATTATGCCTTTAACCAGCGAATGCTAAAGTCTGAACATGTTGGTTAACATCTGTACTATCCATCAGGACCCTGCAGTGTTAATAAGATAATATATTTTAAACAATGACCTAGTTCTCGATCCACAGTGGGCTTAGTAAGTGTGTATCACATGTGGATCTTGTGTAGAATGAATTATATTTGCATCCATGTATTGCTTAACATTCCTTTGATGGGAATTGAAAGCACAGCTGATATTGAGAATACTTTTTCACTGTGGTGTGTCATTTCATAAGATGAAATTTCATACAAAGATACTGAGCAGATTCCTCTTGTTCCTATGGTAATGACTCAGGCTCTTGGTTGATAGATGCGATGCAAAAATAGAACTTGGCATGGCTTTAACAAGCAGAATAATCTTGCCAATTAGTAGCATGTGAAGTCATTTGCAAGTGACACGGTTTAGTTTCTTTTACAGCTATAGCCATGAAAGAAGTCTCACATCTTTTCCTTTTTGCTCGCTTCAACCCTACATTAGCATCTGAAATGACAGATTTTTTCTCAGCGGTTTGTGATACAATAAAACCTTTTTTGCATTTATGTAACTTCAATTTTTTTATATATTGAGACAAATCCTCTCAACAGATAATTTGTCAGAGTATTTCTCATTCCAGATCAATAAAGTCAGATGTTGGTTTAAAGCCTTGAGGAGTCAGGGTTAGGTTAGTAAATGCAAGAAGATTACTTTTCCAGTCACACCTTTTGTTTACATTTGTATTTTATTTATCAAAGGTGAGCAATTATTATTTCAGAGGGCCTCATAGAAACCCAGACTGTCGTTAGGGGGCGAAACAAATTTTGTTATGCTGTAATCTCTAATCTAATTACCAGATTAAATTATAGAAAACAAACTTTTTACCTATCATCCAGCATTCATTGTATTGAAACACACTCCAAACAACATCTTATTAAAAAATTACATGCAGGAGTCTTTACACCTAATGTTCAAGACTGACCGTTGGGTAGAAATATTCCCATTTCATAAATTAGATTAAATCTGTCGGCATGTCAGAAGATAAAAACATGTTCTGCAGGTTAAAAAAAGCAGGTTAGAAAATCAAACCAAACAAACCTGATGAAAGATTCGCAGCTAGTGCACCATCTCCTGACTTATACACACAGGCACATGTTGATTTTTCCCATAATTTATGAGAACATGAGTGTGTTTGTTGGATAATCCACTATGGATTTTCAATGCCAAGGAAACGAAAAGCCTGCCAAAACAATGTTTAATGCACGCAGTACATTAAAACATGTGGAGCGCTTATGCTTTCATAAAAACCGGCCAGCATGATGGTTTGTTTTCAGTTTTAGCAGCTCTGTACTACAGATGGGCGCTTGGGAACTCAGAGATGATGCAAATGTTGGCAGCTCAGCCCTGAACAAGAACAGTCCTCTGGTTTTTTGGGGACTCAGTCTCAGGAGGGGGTGAAGTCCACACTGAGCCAGCCTTTCAAGGTTTAGTTCCTGAGAGAGACAGGCTGAAGCAGGCTGCATCGTCTGCACAGGCTGACAGACTATATCCAAAAAAGGAAAAGGGACACACAGCAAAGAGAGAACATGTTAACATTTTTAGCTATTCCTCAGTTATTTGCATTTTTCATTAACGGAAATAAAGTTTAAAAAAAGATGTTTTTCATGGGTGATAAAGCTGAACAAGAAATCACAATCTTCTGCTCATCAGCCAAAAACATGCTGTCTCAGTCAACACATCCATCTTGGTAATCATTTTTCCCAGAAGGGATTTACCACAAACACTGTTCAAGAGCGCAGCTGTACGGGATCAATAAAATGCCAATATTACTGTTTGTTCAACAGTAATGACTGAAGCTTCTGCTGGATGTTAAATCATTGCTAACTTTACCTGATGTGATTGATTACAACCAATTAAAATCAATATAAAATCCTAAGAAATGCTCTAAGCTCTGGCTCACATGATGGTTTTTTTTTAGTTCCTCTCTGTTTTAATATTCCAAAAGAAGCTGAATTTTCTGAAACATAACATTTGTATATTGTAACATTAACATATTAACTTGACTTTGAAAGTTGGGAACAAATTTTCACAGTTAGTCAACTTCAACCCACTGAGCACCTGCATGCACTGAATCTCTCTCTCTCTCTCTCACACACACACACACACACACACACACGCACACACACTATACAGGCTCACACATCCACAGTCAGTAATTCAGTGAACCAACGGCACCTTTTTGACACAACAAATTCTCTTTTGAGGATTAACCTGTTGTCACTGTTCCATTCAGAAATATTGATTTTTCTTCCTCAAAAAGTCAAATAAAAAAAGTGGTAAAGATTAGACTGGTAATGGATTAAATGGTGTCAGTTAAGGGAACTAAAACACTATTTAGGGCTGCACAGGAAAACCAGTGAACTTGTTGAATTGCCTGTATTCTATTTTCCCTGAACCCTTTTTTTTTTTTTACTACGCAACCACACAGCCTTTTCTTTCCTACCTTGAACTGTGGACAAGTCCACTGAAATCCCTGGCCTTTGCAACACTAAGCATTAACAACAGGACAAAACTGGTACAAGTGTCTTGAGTTGCCATGAGCTGCAGTGCATTAAGTATCTTTGAAGTTGTTACTCCTTATTGGACAGATGCTTGTAAGGGGGTTTGAATAGGTTTGAATGGGTCAGAATACTTCTAAATTTCTTTGTTTATTTAACTTTTTCTAGATGTTTTTCCACTATTTTTTTTTTCATTTCTGAAAGAAACTGCGAGGCTGCTGTTTGAAAGAACATATACCAGTTCTAACAGCCGTGAGTGTGTTTTCGACCTGTCAGTTAAGTTTAGGGCTGTAATCGCTCCAAGGCCAACTGAAACATGTAGTCTCTGGGGAGTAACGTAGCTAATTAGATGCAAAAACTGTGTGAGAAGAGCTAGATTTATGTTCTTCTCTCCTCTGTGTAAATGTAGCTTAAGGTTCTGAGTTCCTATAAAGGTTTTTGGTTATTGATTCTGGAGAGAATTAATTTCAATATCATAATTTTTCTTCCAACATTGCACCTTTTTTCATCTAGAGGCCCAGAAGAAGGGTTTTAATAAAACAAGCGAGAGAAAATACATATAAATAGTTTGTTACTAAATACCTCATAAAATGCAATAATCTCCACAGTCTGATGATACCTACCAACAGAGGTACCTGCGGGTGGAATATTTCTTTAAGGGTTTCAATTACTGTTCAAGTTACTCAGGAAACACAAGTATGACAGAAACCCAGTGCCCCTTAAACTTTCATTTCTAAGCACGAGTGCGACAGCAATTTCATTTTACTTATGTTTTCAACCTTTCTATATATCTCCCTCTCCTTTTTTCACATCTCTCTCTCTCTCTCTCTCTCTCTCTCTTTCTCTCTCTCTCTCTCTGTGCCCTTTTCAAAGCAGAGAGGCTCTCTGGGCTGGAGTGTCAATTAATGAACCTCGTTGTCTATGTTAATGAGTAGTAACATGCATGCGTGGAAAAGGCCAAGTGAGTTTTCAGTCTGTCACAGTCCCACTTGGCACGTCACACCAAGACCGTTCTGGAAAGTGGGAGTGTTTGTTTTTTCCACGGTCTCTTGTCTTGCCTTCCCCCCGCCAGCAGAAATGGTAATATCATACAGTTAATGCCACCTTATGAGACTTTCACAGCTTTTTGAATGTTAAGCACTTTCTTATTGAATTGGATGTTTGCTAATAAATCACATGGCGCCGGGGGTTGGCATGATTCACCCTCAGCTTCTCTCAGGGTAATTCTGCCATGCAACGCTCAGGGGAAGCAAATTTGCATCCAATCCGTGACTAATTTAGCTGTTTGCTTTCACTGAACTGATGTACACATCATATATTTCTCTCCCCTCTTTTCCTTTCCCCCTCTCTCTCTCTGTTTCCTTTACTTCCTCTCTTCACCCCTCTCATTATGCATCTCTTTTGAGAGCCTGTCAATGTGTTATTTAACAGTCATCCGTAACATCTAGAAAATACATTTTTATTGGATTTAGTTTTCTCGGTGGTGTGAAGGAAACTATGATGAGGTGTTGGCAGTGATGACTGAGATCACGCATTTAACAACGTTGGGAGAGAATTCACTAAAGGGCAGCTTTGAAGTGGTAGATACCTTCAGATTCTATCTGTGATGTTAATGAAAATAAATAGGTGCAACCCTGAACAGAACTGAAACCTGATTTTTACTCTAAAATTGATTTTCAAATGTTTCAAGGACATATAACATTTGACCACGACAAAATATGCAGGTCATTTGTTTTATATCAAGAACATTGCAAAACAAAGCAGTAAAATGAACATTTTTCATTTAGAATTTAAGCTAAACACTCATGTATACGCACATCCTTTAAAGTTATGTATTTAAAAAAACAAGCAAAACAAAGAACGCAACAAGGTGAAACAAAGCCGTTGTTTTCTTTTTTTCCCCCAAAACCTTAAAGGGAACCTCAAAGTGATTTATTACCATGATCTCCAACCCCATGACCTCCAACCAAAGAGAAAAGGGAGACTCTTTTAAAGTTGACCCTATTTAATTAAGTTTTAGGTTTCATGACTGCAATATTAACATAGTATAAAGTACAAAATACATGCATAATGTAATAATGGTACAACATTGGCCCTAATAAATAAGACCATAAATCATCTATATCTGCTGATGAATCCCTGTGATGTTGTCCCAAAGCTCCAGGAAAAACTAGTTAGTGGACCATAAAAATATAAACATAAAAGTATGTTGATGGTTCCTAGTTCAGCAGATAAGAATCCTGTAAAAACCCACTGAGATGTGGGCAGATATGATAACATAGAGTGTGTTTACAGCAACCTTTTCCTGAACAAAAATGAAGCCAAAATACCCCAGAAAAAATAAATCTTGCACTGTTGCATCATTTCCAGTGTACAATAGTGATTTTTTTCTTAGCCTAACCATCTAACTGTAACCTTGACCAAGGAAAGAACAGCCATTCAAAGGGACATTGTGCAAGCGTTTTTAGACATTTTTAGGGCCCGAGCCCTGTACTTCAAACATATTGTTGCTTTGGTTATCTGCAGTTTGATACACATTTGATTCACCTGGCTGCTACTTTAGATGTAGGATATGCTGGAACTTGGACAGACATCTGACGACCAGCCACTTACAAGTATTTTCTGTAGCTGTGGCATAATTATATTCATAAGTCTGTTGTAGGGTTTGTATTCTCTTGTGATTGTGCACAGAAGACCTCATATAACCCTCAAAGGGTCTACAGTACAACAGCGACGGCAGAGTACAACAATTTGAAAAATTGTCGCAATTAAATGCAGGAACTCTCACGACTCCGTACCGCTGCTAAGCTTTGTTGCATGGAGTGATCTGTAAGCTGAGGACACATTTATTGCTTTTCATTGTGAAGACTAAAAACTCATGAGCTGTCTCTGATAATTCAGCCGGGGTCAGATCAATGCTGCCAGATGATTTGCTGAGATACAGAGATGCCTCTCTTTGGGACACACACATCGTCACATTAGCCGCCGACCTCTGACCCTCGAGGATTATTGGTCCCACATGCTCTGCTGTGTGGGACATTCAAGTGTACTGCACCAGGCCATGTATGTCAGTGCAGTGAGATAATATATGAGTGAGTAAGAAAGGGAGGAGGAGGAGGAGGCAGCAGAGGCTCTGTTATGGTGGGTTTAGGGGAATGTGAGCTTGTGTATTCTTTTCTCAGCGGACAAAAGCTCATCCATGTTAATCAGGGCTTTGGCCCCTTTGCTATTAATGACAAGTCAGGTGAAAGGGGATGTCAACACCAGGCCCTTAACAGCCAGCTGCTGCCACCCCTTCCCTCAATCCATCCACCCGTCTATCAGTCGTAATGAGAGCTCATCCCGGCCTCCACCAGCGGCCCAGAAATTGGAGTCATGATTATGAATTTATATGAGTGTTTAGGCGTGGCAGTTAGCCCAAATGCCACTGTTGCCGGCGGAGAATGGATTTATTAGGCTGATGGTTTTTCCGTGGTGATTTGTGAACAAGTGAGAGCTGGTTTGGGCGGATAACAGGATTTGAGTGGGTGATTAGAAGTTATCCTTCAAAGTTGTGTAATTCTTTTCTAAGTGAATGAAAAAAAGGGTGTGTGTTTAAAGCATTTGGTTAATTTTCGAGAAATCTTGTTCGGCTGCTGAATTAATTACATCCCAAGTTTCCCAGCATGATCATTGGAGTTTAATTCAAATCAAGGAAGATAGAACCATAAAATGAAGTGAGAAAATGCTGTCCAACATTTCTCTGACAGAGACCATCAGACTGAAACAGGCCATATTGACAGCTGTCGTCTGATTTAATAAACAGTAGAGACTGTCTTTCTCTCCACCAACCATAAAGACAGTTATTACCATCATTCATCATTCAAGCCATCAAGTGCAGGCTTTCATCTCAGTGTTTCTGTTTGACGTTTAAGTCAAGACAGATAATATCTGCTTTAGGTTCCATATTGCCTCTGACCTCCTCCTTCTTTTTAGGCTTGCTGTCATTTACTGCTCCGCCTGTGCTACAAAACCACCACTTAACCCGCACGGCTGTGGGCCAGATAGCTGTTCCTGCTCTCAGCGCTGTCGCTTTAATACTTGGATTAGAGAGTTTAAGGTTTGAGCTATGGTTTCATTTTGACTAAATTGAGAAAATAAATTCTCATTCAATTCCACGCTGTGGAGAATACAAGCAGCCAAGTGAGCACAGAGACCTGCTGTGGCGTATGTGAAGGATAAGAAACATGATAAAACCTTAACGTCCAGGACTGCTGATTGCTCACATACAAAAGGGTAACTCCAGCTGACCTTAGTGGTTGATTTTCATTTCAATCCATGTTATAATAAAACTAATTTGATTTGTACAGTACTTAACTCAATAGAAATATGTGCTTTTAGACCAAAATCTTGAACCTTCAGATGTTATGACATTAACTGGGACTGTTATCTCTGTTTGTAACGTTGCTGAGGATGAACATGAAATGATGTTCAAATTCCCTGTTTCAGGTATAAAAGTGATGTGCTACTTTTTTAAAATAATGGAGTTTGAAGATTTAATCCTTTATTAAATTAAGACTTCATCATAATAAAGATAATGACGCATAAATCTGCTTTTATGTTTTATGTTTTAGGTCTTAAACTTCAATTTGACAGTTTATTAACTGATAAAATGGTTATTTTAATTAGGAAAAAAATAATTATTAGGAATGAATGGAAAATATTTATTCACACTTACATAATTAAGCTTTATTTGATAGCCCTAAATGAGCAGTTTTGTGCTGATAGCTGAGCAGCTTGTGCTCTGCTGTGACAAAACCCCTTAAAAGCAAAGAACCAGTTGCTGTTGGTAATCAGCTTCGCTTCACACACTGGCCTTAACTCGCTGTATGTCTTCAAATAAGAGGAAAACGTGCAAACAATATCAAATTATGATTTTTTTTTTTTTTTAAGGGAGGGGACTGCATGTGTATGTGTCTCGTAGATGAATGGTTCTTTATTCCTATTCATCCCAAACAATTAAGCGGCAAATGTGGTACACTTAGATGGAACAATGCATTCAGATGTTCAAAAGACACGAGGACAGTTTTTTGAATCAAGACTACGAGTGGCAGACATCCAAAAAGTGTATGCCAAGAATATTTTATCGTTTTTAACACAACTTTGCCTTTCTGTGGCCTGTCAGAGCATTTCAGTACAAAAGAATTGCTGCTTGTGTCGTTACGTGCACAGAGGTCAAAGTAGCACTCTGTAACATATGCACAAGGTTGACGTCTAGTTTAAACTGTTGGATGTACAAGAGAGTGTGACAATGCAGTGAATCCAAGCCTGTAGACCATAATGGACCCGTACATGTCTGAACATTGCATTATAAAAACTGACCCGGTTAAGTTCAGATTCGGTTAAGATTGGTTCAGTTGATTTGACCCTAATTTTTTAGCCACAAGTGAACAAACTAATGAGAGTTCAAGTAAGGAACTGTGTGACTGATGGGAGTTTACATTGATTTCCTGCAGACGTTTGTTCAAGTTTGGCATTTCATGTAGATGCTTTCCAATGTTAACAACGTTTTTACTGCTAGTAAACAAGCCGTACTCTGACTGATTGTGTTAGATACCCTCTCTGGTTTCAGAAGAAAAAAAATTCAGTGGAATGAATGTCATATCCTGCATATAAGCCTTTAACAGGAAAGAATGCATTTAGAAGTAACCTGTGATTTAATAATATATATTTTTTTCATCTTAGTGACTAATTGATTACAATTAAAATTATTTTGTAAAGTAATTACATAATTTGTACCTAACTGCCCACCAACACTAATTATCAGCAGATGGAGATTCTTGATGTGCAGCATGATGGGGAACAATGCTGCCTGAATAAAGGGTCCTGGACCTTTAAGTTTTTAAGAGAGAGCTTTGCAGACATAAAATATGTTTCTCAAAAGATTCTCAGCGCAGAAACATCACTCTGACACTGAGCAAATCCCATCTTCCTGACAAGCAGAGATGCTTCTTTCCCGTCTACGTGACAACACCTCTCTTTTCTTTGCCTCCGCCTGTGCTTTCTATGCTCTACGGGGGTTTGGTTCCATCATACAGTTTAAATGCTGGAGCTTAGTACAGCCTGAAAAATCGGTGATGCAGTGAGATTAGATGGTCTTTGCTGTTCCTATTAAAGTATACAGTAATAGCACATTCAAGACTGAGCCCTGAAATCTTAATCTGCATACAAGTGTTACATTTGAGTAAATTGCACATTTATATAAGATTAGTTTACACATTAATATCTTCTGACACGAATCTCAAATCAGAAGCTCTGTTTCATATACAAGAGAAAACACCTATTATTGTATGTAAAGTTACAAACAGACAGCTGTGATGCAATGAAATTTGAACATATTGCCAGGCTAAAAACAGTCGAGCCCATAAGTCTACATAAGCACACTGTTATAACTCATCTTGTTATTTACAACTTTTTGACAGATTTAGGATGAAATGGGTTTCGCAACTTTCTAAATCAAACATGTAAAACTTAAGATCTTTTATTAGACTGCAAAACCTGGTATTCAAACAAAAATCTGATGAAATTCTTCAACCAGGTCAAACTGTTTTAGTGCATGCAGTTTGAAAATAGAGTTCAGTGTCTCAGCCGTGGTTTTAGAGCAAACTTGTCAACTATGATTATCTGTCAAGCATAAAACTTAAGTTATTAAACTAAATTTAACAAAAGAATACCACCCCCAGTTATTAGCTCAAAAGTTAAGTTTAAATTTATGGTATCCATATTAATGCATGGATGGAGGGCAGATAGTCTTTTCTTAGTATCTCATGCTTATTCAGAGTGGAAGAATGCTAAATTCTGACTGGCCCTACTTTGACACTGTTCAGTTTTATTTTGTACTTGTAATGCAACTCCTTATTTAAGTAAAAATTTTAAAAAGGGCTGCGCTTAAAAGATTTTTTTTATCAATTTGATTAATAGTTATTTTGTGTTATAATTGTACCCCTACTCCACTACATTTGTTTTACAGTTTTAGTTACTTGTCAGATTAAAGTTTCTAACACCCTTTATCAATCTATGCCTCTCCAAATTTGGTGATTCTAATTTCGACAAGTTAAAGGATTAAATTTGACCACTTATTAAGATAGATAAACTATTTTAAAAAATCTAATTAGACAGAAAAGCATCATCAAAAATCTTAAAAGCATGGCTGTTTTTACCATAAAAGTTTACTTTTTAGGGATGTTGATTTCACAGTTTATGAAGTAAGCTAACTAGAGTTCACAATCCTAAACATCAACAGCAGGAAAGTGTACATTTATGTTATTACAGCACCAATATTAATCCAAAACCATCATATATAACAGTACAGATTTTACACAGGCATTATACGGCAGAGTAATTTAATACTGATACTTCAAGTGGATGTTGTTGATAACATTTACATACTTACTGCCTCAGGGAGGTGCTGAACACAGGCCTGGAGTATTTTTTTACAGTGTTCTTGGTATTTAAAATTAAGTAAAGGATCTAGTTTTTTTTTTCATCATGGAGCAATATACACTGCCTGGCCCAAAAAAAAAGAGTCAGACCACTTTGCAAAGCCTTCTCCAGCACATCCCAAAGATTCTCAGTGGGGTTAAGGTCTGGACACTGTGGTGGCCAATCCATGTGTGAAAATGATGTCTCATGCTCCCTGAACCACTCTTTCACAATTTGAGCCCGATGAA
>JAQMCX010000048.1:1144149-1158408 GCA_029814765.1 Acanthurus leucopareius
CATGGTTGTTTAAGAAATGAGAAGCTACTCATTGCATCAGTTGGGGTTAAATAACTTGTTGCCAGCTGAAAGATAATTGCCCATGCAGTAATTATCCAATAGAAGGCTCTTACCTATCTGCTTAGTTAAATCCAGGTGGCGACTTTTTTTTTTGGCCAGGCAGTGTATGTCCATTGTCTTAATTCAGCATGTTAGCATGCTAACATTAACGTACTAGGATAAAGCACCAAACATCGCTGAATTTAGTGGAAAAGGTAATTATTTATAAAGTGTAAGACAAATTACATTCCTGATCTGATAGCGTCACCAGAGGAAAAGTTTAGGGAACCAAAGTCATTAGGATAATTATTATCTGGATGATACAGCTAATACTGCATTCTGTTCCTATAAAAACACAACCATACCATTTCTGATGGTTTCACATGGCAACAGCATGTAGGAATAAAACTATTTTTGCCAGACAGGCTTTGCAGTGGCAGTGTGCACAAATACACATCCCTGAGAAGCTCGTAAAAAAAACAACATGTCACCGACCGCCTTCCTGTCAACTTGTCACTCCTCTGCCCCTGCTCCCTGGTCCCAAACCACCAGTCTCGCTTCTCATCTGGTCATCGGCTCCCCCTCCCTCACTCTCTCCCTCTCATTTCCTGTATCTCACACAGGCTTGCTCTCTTCCTCAATCCTTTGTTTTACTCTTTATTCCCCACCTCAGGGGTCTTGCTGTCTCCTTAGCATCATGTTCAGCTTTCAATCCACAACACATGCACACATGCTTCCCATCCCCACTGCGAGTGCTGTGTCTCCCCTGGCCTCTGACAGTGCACTGACACCCACCCATATCCCAGCGGGAGGCGCTGACAGTAAAAGAAGAGCTAACAAGAAACGGAAATAGCAGGGAAAGAGTATGTACTCTTATTATATTATCATCTGCCCATCTCAACAGGTGATCAGCAGATGTCGTCATGATGAGACATCAACTGATGACCAGAGCAAACCTCATGAGCATTTACACACACCTACACACATGGGTTGACAGACACACCCCTCATTGCGTCTATGAAACAGGTGTTTTACTAACAGGCTGTTATATTTAGTAGTGACGTCGACTTCGGTGGCACAGTGGTGTCTTGCTGTTGTTTCGATGGTTGTTGGTGCAGAGGTTGAGAGTCTTTTAGACATGTAGCTCTTCTGATAATCAGGTCTGATAAAACAAACAAAGCAAACATCTGAATTTTGTATTTTTTTTTTTGCACAGAGCAAAGTGGCGACTTTCTCAGATTTCTGTTTTATTAAATCTAAGCCCACAGTCTTTACTGTTACACTCGGTAACGCTGTTTTTTATAATCTTCTAAAAATGTTAATGTAAGGAATGTATTGCAACACTTGTCAGTATTCCTCTTTGGTTATGATAATATTGCACTCGCCAAGGTAGTTTCCGATATCCAGGATAAAAGGATATTGTTAAAACAAAGTCTCAGACCAAATGTAAACAAGTCAATAGTTTATCCAAATAATCTGAAACCACTTTATTTGGAGGTAAAATTAAAGATGACCCAACATGATGCCCATAATCCTTCACACCCACAGAAACAAAAGGCAAAATGTAGTTTTCTTGCACATAGGTTTGGTTATCCTGCAGATTTTATTTACTGTTTCATTGATCACAACCGTAAGAGACAACAGTGCACTCAACTTACTGCAAGGGTCATTCCCCGAAACTGTCTCATTTTCCAAGTTTACACCATTAGAGTAATTTGAAAGTACACAATAACCCTTTTACACATAGAGGCTTTAAATAACAGCAAAACTTGAAATGAATATGAATTACTACAGCATGTGCCTGCAGACTAATGCATCTCCTCCATCTCCTGGACCCAGAGTCTGTGCAGTAGTGATTGATACTTTACACACCAGTGTGACAGACAACCAAAAATGATAGGAGGAATCTTTAGAGATTTTTTTATTTTTATGTGTAGCCCTACTTTTATTTCTTAATTTAAATGATGTCCATCTGCTAACTTGGAGAGTTGAGCTTAATGTATTGCAACCAAATTTGTTCTGTAATTTCAGTTCCATTATATCGCATACCATATTTAGGTATTTGAGTGCCTTTTTTCTGCTGGCACACAGTCAGGCTACCTTTGCCATTTTGCCTCATTCAGAATAGATTTGGTGAATCCTTAATGAGGACTTTGCAGACTGATCAAAATTCAAGGCCCTAATAATTGTGGCTGTGGCTTAGAGGAATTGTTTTTAACTACATATTGTGTCCAGAGAGGTTAGGCAAAAATTTTCGGTAAAAAAACTGTAATTACTGGCTAACGAAAACACAAATTTAAAGTTTAGAGAACACATTTAGTTTTGTAATAAATTAAGATCAGTGTAGGGGTTGTTGGTGTTGGATTTACTAGCCTCAGGAAAGGAAAGGAAATTAAAAACCTAACCAAACCAGGGTTGCACACTGTTAGCTTTTATTCAACTCTGAACTTGTCAGTGCAGATTTCTGAAAGCAAGACACCCTGCTTTGGATGAAACGGCACAAAAGGATCACAGGAAGTCTCCCTTCTAATAATTTTTCCAGCCACCTTTATTTCATTTTTCACCAGCTTTATTAAAGCAGCAAAGAGCAGTGGATACCAGAGATATTATTCCACAGGTCCATTTGCATAAGAAGCAACAGGGTGCTTTTCTTGCCATATGGGTCTCAGCAGAGCTCTCTGCATATTTCTGAGATAAAAAAGTGAAGGTATGCAGATGGAACCCTGAAAGTAATTTATGCTCCTAGATGGACACAAGTGTTAATTAAACAGAGCTCGAGTGTTTTTCAGTATCACAGCACCACTGTTGAGATCTGCCAGTTGGATGGTGAGCAACTGCTAGTTAGTTAGGCAGAAAGCTGTGCAGCATTCATGACCCTTACTTTTTTAAAATCCTCTTGATATGTCAGGACATGAAAAAAGATGTTGTTAGAATGATTGCTGCCCTCCCATGATCCTCTCTGTCCTAGATCAAATTGAACTTTCACTTTGGGATGTCAGGGTAATTAGTATCTCTGCAAGTATACAGAGTGGATGCAGAGGGAGTGGGTGGATTAACACATGTATGTGTGTGCATCATTTTCCTCGCTTGCATATTGTGAAGTGAAAATCTCATCTTTCAAATAACAAACCATTTACAAAATACTAAAAATTATGTTCAAATACCATTTGCTTGTTTTTGATTACAATTCCAGACTCACAGATGACCAGTTATAGATTGACTTAAATTTTTTCCAAGTTGCTTGTTGATCATGAATATTCTCGTAAAAAAATCTTAAAGTTGCTTACAGGTATACCAGACACCTTTGGGAGCAACATTTCTTATAAATGTATTATGGAGTATTGGATTGGTGCAAAAGACTCCCTGATACCTAGTCAAAGAGTCTTGACAGAAGGTTTGGGCTTAGAGAAGGGTCAGTTAAATGAAAAAATGATACAGGAAAGTCTAATAGGATAAAATGATAAAGTGCTGACATTTTAAGTCCACAAGGTCAATGATTAGTGTTACTTTCACACAGTAATGTTCCGCAAAAAAAAACAAAACAAAAAAAAAACAACACTTTTTCAGCTGTTATTTGAGACCATAAGTCAGGAGCACAAAGACAGATCGTGACTATGTTTCATATGTCGCCAGATCCTATATTGGTGACACTGATCTTGGTATCAACCTTTAAACTGTGATTAGATCTTCTGTACTGCCAGGGTGACCATGTGAATGAAGCATGTGGTCGACCTCAAGCTCATTGCGTATAATTTGTAATAATGAATTTTAGGTGATTGTTGTTGCACAATGTGACAAAGCTCTCCATCACTCCTCTTTACTCTTTTGTAAAAACTGCTCACTAGAATCACACACATCAATGTAACGATAACTTTACCTTTGCTAAAAAATACATTAACACCTTCTGCTGAATTCCTTTAAAGACTCCTCAACAGGCTCAGATGGTTTTGCAAATTGAGTGGTTTGCAGAGGAATGAGACCACAAGGTGGTAATTATAGTTCGTATTCTGCCCACACAACACTGAGCAGGATTCCCTTGATTCCCCCTGACAGAGCTGATGACAAAGTCAAAGTCTAACCTTCACAGATGATCAGCAAGATTAAAACAAGCTCTCCTCTGCAAAATCACAACTTTTGATCCCTGGATTAATTCAAATTCATATTACGCAAATCAAAGATTGCACTTTTACTCACTTTAGAATAGTTACCAGAATAAAGAGGACGTATCCAGGAGGAAGAGTATGACTAAGAAATCAGCAAATCAGAAGGTAATAAACAAGGCACAATGGGAAATTTCATCACTACGGTACATCAAGAGGAAACTCCTGAATGATGCTGTCAAAAATCTATGGTGTTCCTGTTTACTCAGTTTTGAAGACTCGGGGGGGGATAAAACACTCAAAAATGCTATGTGAAATGTCACACAAACACACGGTGATTTCCATCTGTGAGAAATGCATCGTGATGTACAATCCTAGACTCGATCAAAGAGCAAAACTCTGCTATTCACACCTTCGTTGATTTCTCTTGACACTTGACAAGTCACACACCTCCCTTTTCTTCTGTCTCTCTGTATAGTGCATTCGTCAAGTTTCTCTTTCCTTCAACTTTTTTAGATGCTGAGTATAAAAAAGGTATCTGAATGGGTGCTTTAACAACTGTGGAGTTGACAGTCTACCCCTCAGCCCGCCCGCCTGCCCGCCCGCCCACCCGCCTCCACCGACAGCCGTTTCAAAAACCAAAATTGGGAATCCTCTCCTTTCTCTCGGCATTCATTTTCACTTTTTCCTCACTGAACATCTACAAATCATTCGGGGAGAGGATAAAGGCATTCATAGAGGGAGATGAATGGTTTAATTTAGATTCAAATGGCATAAAGTGGGCTAATCGGAATAGCTGACAAAAGCTCTATGAGTGAGAAGTGATAACCTGCAGGCTGCTTCCTTATTGCAGGAGATGGGAGTGAAGTGCTGGGCTGGTTTACAGGTCTAATTGCGTGGCTCAGTCGAGGGAATGAGATACTGACGTGGAAGGAAATGTTTCTGTGGGATTTAACACTTAATGATTTTTTACTTTGCACAAAAAAATCCGAACTCGCAGCCTTTTTGACAAGTTTATTTTCTTTTGAAAGTCTGTTCGTGAAGGATGAACTCTTTTCCTTTCTTTTCCTTCGTACTTTCGCTCACCTGTCGCTCTCAGGTTCGTCTCTGTCTGTCTGACTTTCAGCCATGTCTTCTCTCCTGTTTGCACACCGGCCCGCTTTTGTCTTTGTTCAGTCTTTCCGGTTTTGGCTTTTGTTTTTCTCTGTTTGTCACCCACACCAGCTCTTTGTGGTTCGTCTCTGCAGATTTTCTTGTTGCAAATTCGTCTGTTTTTTTGTCTTTCTAGCACACTCGCCATGCAACTGTTTGACCCGTCCTTCACTGTCTAGGCCGTGTATGTGCCTTTGAATCACTCAGACATTCATTTACAGACATACAAAGGTGATGTAGCCCAACTTGAGTACTCACTCAGGGTTGCCGTCACTTGTCTACATGTCATATGAATTTCGCTAAGCTTGAGGACACGAGGTTGAGCCTGCAGGCCAAAGAGAGGTTTATATTTGTGTCTCTACATGAATTTCTGTGTAAATGCACAGCCGAGGTTGGTTGTGTGTATGTTAATCTGTTTGCCACCTGGGGTCTGTGTCAACAAAAACTCCATTCAGGCAGGATTACAGTTAAAGGCAGAGTAGGGAATTAGACATTCGCTGTGCTCATTTATAATGTAACTCATCGTTCAAAACATTTATCTGTTGTGAAATTACAGGATGTGGTGTGTAATGGAAGTGGACATTCTGCAGCAAAGTGCTTAAAGCCTCCCCCAGGGGGCGCAGGTTAAGGGAAGACAGAGATACTTTGTGAGGTGAATTTAGTCCAAGATCTTCCTCCTTCATCTAAGTCATAACTCAGTCAAGGCTTAACACATATATTCAAAGTCATATTAGTGCCATCTAAACTTATTATAAGATTATGTCATTAATCCATCGAAATCTTAAAAATTAGTTGCCTTAGAAGCTTCATATTATCAAGTTTGGATGTAATCCAGTGAGTTGTATTTCATCCAAGGCTACATGACAAACAGGAACTACTAATAGCTAGTTTGGCATTAGTCCTTTTAATGGTACCAATTTGCTAAAAATATAAATAAATAAAGCCAAAAATGATCACTGGGCTCAAAAGAGAACACCTGCAGCCAACATTACAACAGTCCATTTGACTGGCTTTAATGTGGTCTTTCCTAATACATTTATTTTTTCTTTATTATTAAATCTGCTTTCAAACAGCCCTGTACACTTCCTCAAAAGCTTTCAGATTAGATTTTTTTTTTCAGTTTCTAAGGATGATAGATAAATATTTCAAAGTTGTGAGACTAAACATATATATAACAATAACAATAGTGCCAATGACTCTTTCAGTGAGCTGATCAGTCAGTGGTTGAACTGGTGACACACTCATATCAGATCCTGTGAAGTTTTTCTGGTCTAAAACCAGTTAGCCCTGCAGCATGAGTTTCCATGATGATCTAACACAAGAAAAATGACGACAGCTCTCTGAAAACCAGAAAACCTGACTCAAACCCAAGAATAGCTGAACAATCCAATAATATGGCTTTTTTTCTTTTTTTTCCAGTCGTAAAAGTGCAGCCTGCATTTGGGATATTTTTTAATCAAATAACAAATTTTTTAAACTCAATAAGCCCAAGCTGCGTCGGTTGTGTCACTGAGTTCACTCAGCTCACAGGTATCTCACTATCACATGAGTCTCTGTGTGCTTACAGGTGATATCTTACTGATATACACAAAAGTTTTACAAGAACAAATTGTATGACAGGGGAACAAAGGCAAATTGCATCACAAGCTTAATTATTCAACACTCATTTTTCTGAAATGACAGGTCTCTCAAAAGGAAGCAGGCTGACAAACAGAAGGCAGTGATTATGGGAAATTATTGGTGACTTACAATTTGACATGAAATACAATTTAAAAAGATGTTTTTCAGGCAATTTCCGAGCTTCTGCAGAGAAGTAGCACTGTAACCACAGAGCCAGCTGCTGCTGGGTAGTGCGCGGTTACACCCCCTCTCAGCTCAGTCCACAGAGCCGATTCATTAAACTTTGATCCCATCACACCTTTCACAAAATAGACCTTTCAAATTCACACCGACAGACTCGATGCTCCTCAGCAGGTTGAGCAGCTTTCACATCCTTAAACTGCATGAAAGTTCCTTGAAAACCAGTAATACAAAGATTACTGGCTGTCAGCCGGCAAACCTGGCTGTCCTCATTTGATTGGTTGGCAAATTTACTTGCTATTTTTCTTTAACTTGCTGGCACTCGGCACACATTTACTGCATGTGCTTATTGATTAGAAGTTGTAGGAACAGAAAGGTTTGCTTGAGGCAAACAGTCTTAATGGTGAGGTTAACAATGGCCAGGAGGAAACACATTAACATGTAGTTTAAAGCTGGCAGCAGTGTGTGACTGGGATTTTTTCATGTGCTGTCTTTTGTATTAGATGTCTTAACATATCGGCAGCGTGACTCCTGGGGTTTCTCTCTGAGTCTGTCAGTCAGTTGCTTTTTTACCACTTTGGTCTAAATTTAAATATCCTGCCAATATATAACAACATAAATGATGAGCGTTTTTTCATTTGAAATCAACCACCATTTGTCTTTGTTTCTTTCTGGCCAAATACCTGTAGCTTCGTAATCAGCTTATACACATGATACCTAACAATACATGTGATCTTGATCATGACCACTTAATCCCATATTTATGTCATTACCCTACATCCTTTGTCAATTAAGGAGGTGTCGCAATTAAAGTGTGTTTTTCTGTTTGTGCAAAAATAATTTTGCAGTGGTTTTGTAGCGTTTCTGTTGACATACATCAAACAAAATTACAAGTTAATCAGAGCTTTTGCTTATGGGATTATAAACTTCAAGATTTTCATGCAAAATAAAGATAAAGAAATCCACAGTAAGAAATTCATAAAAAAAATATCCAAAAATCTGTGTTCAGTGCTTTGCAGCAGTTGTTTTGCAATATGTTATGCAATTTACTTTGATGCATCTTTCCTGCTCTATCCAGCCATCTTTTGTCCGCCAGAGTGACTATCAAAGTGCTCCAAGCTGGAGTAAACATGTTGCATTCAGCTGTGGGTTATAAAGTAAGTGTAGGTGGAGAGAACAACGACAGCTGCTGAATGAACAGAGAGTTTTGTCTTAAAAATCCAGAGTCATTTCACTTTCTGAAAAAAATTAAACTTTTCCCGCTGCTTTATTGCTTGTGGTCTTTGCATATGGACTACTGTGGGTGTAGAAATTGCTTGTAACTCCCATGTGGTTGTCATTAATGCTTTTTGCATCTTGAATGCTGAAGAAAAGATGGTTTAAATAGTAGAAATCTTAACTTTTTGTGACTGCTCTGGCAGTTTATCAAAAGTGAAGAGGAGTCACATGTCTCCTGATATTTATATTCACATTTCCTGTCTGTCATTTACATTTTTACATTAATCTCTGTATGTGTATGTCTATCACTAACTTTTTTAACAATTTTTCAATTGGCTGACACAATGGGTGAAGACCAAAGAAGGTTCATTGTTGAGATTCTAGTTGTTTAGATGAGAAAAGTTAAAGATATCATTAAAAGATAACATTTAGTGGCTTTCAAAATGCCAAAATGGCTCTTATATTCCTCAGAGCAACTTCACACTGACTTTGCTCTACCATTCTCTAACAACTAAATGATCAAGACAGGTTAATTTTTTATTTCCATTTGAATTTGTCCTTTGAAAACAACTGAATGAGTAGCTAGACATCAATATGAGTCAGAAAAATATTCCATACAATGTTTAAATATCCTGCAATTATTTTAGAGTCTTTTCACACTTAAAAGGCAGGAACACACAGTGTGTCAAGTGCAGATAATAACTAATGGTGCAATTATTTGCTCTTGAGTCTTAATAAACCTGTTCAGCGTGTTTACAACCTTAATCTGTCAATCTCTTTGTTTTTATCTCCTTGTCATGTCTACCTCAGAGCCAAGAAGAAGACTAAGCCCTTGAACCTTAAGATCCACAGCAGCGTGGGCAGCTGTGAGAATCTTCCCACACAACGCTCGCCCCTCCACACCGAACGATCTCTGCGATCCTTCTTCTTCCCGTCCTTCATCCCCTCCACACCTCCTGTCCATGCTGAAACACCCTCTGCAAGTAAGTGGACTGTTCTTCTTGTAATAAGCTCACACCTAGCCTTTTTGATCTTTTAAATGCCTTTAAGATCTCTCTCTCATATTCAAATCCCTTTTGACATTAGCTTATATAGTTTTCAGGCAAAATCTTACTTCTAGGAGTTGGGTTTTTTTTGCTCTCTAGGTTTGGTCAAAATTTCTAGTGCACTCTAGGGTTGAAAACTGAACTGGTTGGTAGCTTCATCCGCCATCTTTGATGTAAGAGCAGCACTGTGACTGCCTGACCCTTCGCTGAAACCAAACAGAGAATTTTCAGTAGTTGAAAATGTGTCTGACATGGATAACCTCCTATTGTCTGCAGTCTGTAAATGCACATGTCCAAATCTGTTCCTGTAGAGTGAACGAAGCACCAGCATCCAGGTACAAAGTCTGTATATCATCTTAGCAATGTGTTAGTTGAGCAGGTCATCATCCAGAGGATTGACAGCTGGTGAAAGGCTGTGTTAATGATGTTGCACAGAGCATAGCTGCTTCGCTACCTTGTCTGCTGTCTGTATCTGGTGCTACACTCTACTGTTCATACTGTGACTACGTCCAAATACATAAAGCATCGATATCAAACATCATACAAAAATAGTCATCTTTATGGTTGATTCCTCCTCCTGCTCCTGCATGTTGTACCCAGGCGCTGCACTTCCCCAAACCAAATGGAGTAATTCTAGTAGGTGAGAAGGAGTCTGACATGGACGATTTCCTGCTGTGTCGTACATGTGTGAAAGCACAACTCCAGGCAATGTTTGTACCTGATCTTACAAACATCGTCAGGAGTTCATATATGAAAACGCCTCTGTTCTACTTTCTAGTGTCTTAAACCTTCTGCTTTGACACTTTGTCAAACCAATCTCTCCACAAAGAAGCAAACAACACTTACACCTCGCATAATTCTTGCCTCCATAAGTCTCTTTTGTTAAAAAAATATTCCTAAGTAGAGCTCTGCTGGAAAGCGCAACAAATGAGCAATCAGGTCCTGCCATAATGACCGGAGGTGGTGTGGTGCTGCACATCGGCAGCCTTATTGGCTGATGTATTATGGACTTTCTGCGGAAGCCATTAGACTGAGGACGAGATGGGAGTAACAGAGATCATGTCAAGGAAAGTAGTGATGGATGTTTGTCACTTTGTGAATAGTTGTAGAGCTTGACTAACACGTATGTGGAGCACGGCGGTGCATATTTGCAGGCAGAGGCATGGCATGGAATAATCACAGGGGAAGGAGAGGAAAGATGGATAAGGATGTACTTGAATTACAAAATAAGCATGTTGGGCTGACAAGTGCACCTGCAGACACATGTAAATTCATCAGCATAGTCCCACTCAATAGGAGGTATAATGATATAGGTTTGTTAAGAACAGCAGGAAAATTAAACACTTATCATGTTTGGTCCAAACAACAGAGAAAATATCTGTCAGTACCACCTTCTAATAAGATACACTTTAAAAAGTAGTGACTAAAATTGCTCATTGATTGTTAAATAGTCATTTATTTATAATCATAGGTCAATGAGCAGTAAATTAGAACCAATCTTGTACTGTCAGGTCGTAAAAAAATTCAGTTGCTCTGTCGTTTTAGTTATTTAATTCATTTAACTGCTCCAGTGGACCAAATGCTGCAAAGAATTCAATCAGTTGTTCACATTGTGAAAAACCAGCTAAATTTAGGTCTTTGACCTTTGTTGAACATCCGCATAAATGACTTTTTTGCATGAAAATGTGGAGAAATGTGTTTTCATTTGAACATTAGGTAAAGAAAACAACCTGAACTCTAAAGTATCAGTGTTGGCCACTGCAGGCTTATATTAGCTTTTCATCACCCTGAAGTATCTAAAACTGACTTTTAATTGAAAAAAGACATTTTTGATCACAAGCTGTAACTAATGTTCACAGGCCTCCAGTTATCACAATAAAGCCATCTCTGATGTCTCTACCTGTGCGTGTGTGGGAGTGCATACTGACAAACCATACTGAGCTTCAGTGTCCAAGTTAAGAGCGTCTGCTCCAGGCTACAGCCCAGATTATATTTCATCCAACTCCTGAAAAACTCTCCATCTACGTAAGAAGCACGCATTGCTTTTTTTTTTACCCTGATGGACTAGAAAGCATTATTAGGCACGGTGGGTATCACAGCTTGGTTTGGAAACCTGCCTGTATACCTGAAATCCGAGATAAGCCTTCCTTCGTGAACAGAATGGAAGGTTGAAGGAGTCCTATCGCCTTATACCCTCCTTCAGGCTTTCTGGGAGGAATTGCTCGGCATGCTCGCTCATAAATATCTCCTCACCAACGTTCAAGCCGCTCCCTCAGGCATGTTCTAGAGGTTCTCTAAATACAGGTTACTGCTAAGAACTTGGCTTTGTTGGTGTCTGTTAAATGCTGAAGGCAACTTATACACAGTGTCTGTTTAAGTACTGGCTTATTTGAACTTCCTGTGTTCCTGACAGTGTTTCTATTACAACAGCAGCAGAGAAATCTATCCCAAGAGGAAAATAAGGTTCATCTCATTCCCTTCTCTGTTTACTGCACCTATTTTTTGTAAAAAATAAGCAGTGTAATCACTGCCTTTATTGTCATTGTTTCAACATTTAACTTAAATGGTAAAACTTTTTATCTTTTTGCCTCAAAGCTAAAAGTTTTAGTTTGTTTGGAGTCACTCTATACGCCTGTTGTATCACACTTTACACTTATTCATTCACAAAGAGTTCCTGATAACACTTTTTTTGAATTGTTGTGTATGAGACTGGCATGACAACGTCATTACATGACATGACATTAGTCACAACAAAGAAGTTGCAATCAACGTTAATGACAGTCAACTTTCATACAAAGTTACATTGTTTGAGATGTCGTTGTAATGACAACTTGACATTAACTAAGACAACATAATTTGTTAGTGTCTTTGTCATGACAGTGTTTCAGTCATCACACCGTGATAGAAGCATTTGACACTGTAATAACACTTTATTTAATAACAAGTCTAAATATCACTACTGAAGTTGAGGTAAAAAAAAAATCTGACAGCCATGTCATGTTCACAACAAAACAAAGTTGATTCTTTAAGGTAGAATACTTTGTTTACTCTTGTATGTTTCTGTCATAAACTTGTTAAAGGTGCTGTATGTGACATTTACATGTTACAGGGCAAGTTGTTGTTGTGCCTCTCAGCGCCATGCTTCCATCCTCTGTCAGCTCGCTTTCTGATTGGCTATCGTTTCATTGCATGTGACAATTACCAGAGAATGTTCTTATCTGTCAACTGAGTTCCACCCACAAAACAGGATATCTGATCGTAAATATTAACATGTTTGATGCTTATGATTTGGAAGTGGTGCAGCCCTGACGTTCAGCCCTGAGCAGATTGGATTACTCCTAACACACTTCACACCACAAGATAATCTAACAAGATAATCTGAAGAACCATCAAGATAATCAGGACCTTCCCAGGATTGTTAGTACTTGTGTGTACCTGCCTTTTTTTACACTCCCCCAAGTAAAGTGTCACTGATTTGCTTTAATTATGTTTTTAATTAGCATAATTATGACTACTTTTTTAATGTTGTAATCCAGATGCTCTATGTGTGACAAATAGTGCCTGATAATACAAAAACAGAAGACTGAAACCTGTGATCAGTTACTGCTCACTGAAATGAAACATTTTCCTTTTCTGTGGAGCTTCTCAGTTGCCCTGAGGGGCTCCAACTCTTATTTTAGGACTGGCACACGTGTGTGTTTGTGTGTGTGATCATGTGGACAAGCGTGTATGCGCCCAGTAAGCCAGGATAAACATCCGTCTCATGTCTATGTTTGGGATTTTTGGGATTATAGTGTCACTGCCATCTCATACGTCAGGGCCCTGCAGCCAAAAGCATTATCAATCATCTCTGGTTGTCTGAATCAAAACACATCGAGGACCCACAAGACTGACTGAGATGACCAAACGCTGTCTGCTCAGGATGAGTCAGTGTCCAGTCGAGGCTGGAACGTCAGAGCCTCGCTATGAGTTTTTTTGACTGTCCACTCAAAGATGCTGTTTGTGATGGTCTGGTTATGATACAGTTACAATATCATAAGATTCACACTTTCTCCTTCTCTCCTTATTTATATGAAAAGTGCCCATTATTTATGTTTTAAATTACTTCTATGTTTTTTCTGCTAGTGCCACATGATCACCAGCATAGCTTGTTAGCCAAGATAACAAACACCCTTGCAGGTGTCCAGGGCCTCTGATATCTGCCTCTTTATCTTCTTTTTCAATACATTGTATCAGCTCTTATCGAATGCGGTGGGAATGAAATGCTTCTAACTTGGGCCACACAGAAATAATATAAGACAGTAAAAAGTATCTTATCAGGAAAAACTGAAATTGCTTAACAAGGTTTCTGATGCACAAATAAATTTTATTTTTGTTATGGCAGTTCTTATACACTTTGTCTGCAAATGCATGGAAACAGGCTATTTTTCTGGTATATTCACTCTCACTCTTTATCCACTCTGCTCCTTGTTGAAGTTGAGTTTTTTCTTTTCGATAAAAGTTTTAAAAAATAGTTTCACTTTTTACAAACAAGGGGCGTCCTTTTTGTTGTTTACCCTCATGGTCAGGCTGAATAAAACATGCTCTGTTTGCAGTGTTTTTGCTTTTGCTCCAGGTGTTATGATAAGCCATTGTTTGTTCCAATGTGAAAAGTTATGGGAGCCACTGAGGGACATTTCCCACAAACAGCTCACCTCTAGCGCCTCAGGCTGTTTGAGCTTACACAGTTGAGTGGACAGACGCCCTGACTTGGGATGATGTCCAGGATGGGTCCTGGGACGCGACCAACACTTACACCTGCTGCAAAACTGATGTGTGTGTGTGTGTGTGTGAGTGTGAGTGTGAGTGTGTGATGCAGAGTGCAAGAGAGTGTGGGAGTCAGTGAGAGTGTGCTTGTGGATATA
>JAQMCX010000048.1:1167501-1330970 GCA_029814765.1 Acanthurus leucopareius
TATCTATCTATCTATCTATCTATCTATCTATCTATCTATCTATCTATCTATCTATCTATCTATCTATCTATCTAGGACAACACCTCATTTACAGCGATGAGCTGACAGTGAGTCATGACTAACTGTGTACGACTTACCAACAGCTGATTAAATCTGACACCAGAATGTCTGTTTGCTGCTGCAAAATCAGCCGTTCCTAAAAAATGCTTAACATGCCAAATTAAATGTATAATCGCAGACATTTTGTCAGTCCTTAAAGACACTCTGTCGGTATTACCATTAAACTAAAAGAAGGAAAAAACATCACAACCTCCTGTCTCTTCTTCCTCTCCAGACACTCTCTCAGTGCCTCGCTGGTCCCCGCAGATTCCCCGAAGAGATCTGGGAAACTCAATAAAACACAGGTAGGCCTGAAGGAAGAGTGTGTGGGTGAGCGTGTGTGACTTTCTCTATGTGCGCACACTCATCTATGACAGAATGCCAGCCCAATTAAAAAGGGCCGCTTGCATAACTCATCTCAATTCGCTTTCTCTCTTTGTCTGCCTCTTTTCTTTCTCTCTCACCCTGCTTGACTCCAAAAGCAAGTGATCTAAAAAGTAAAACAATACTGTATTAGTTGTGGGATCTATGCAACCTCCAGATCGTGGGTGTTTTGCCTGCTGAAAGTCAGCGAGGTGGAGAGAGAAGCTCTGAGCCTCATCAAAGGCAGCCAAACTGAGCGCAAATGTAATTTATAGAGCCGTTATTCGAAGATTAAGGCTGGTATAAGAAAAAAAAAATGCCATTATTCCATCCAACAATCTTCTTGATGTGCCAATTTACGTAATTCTATCATGTGCCCCTTGATCGCATTGTTGGCCTGTTAAGTGCATTTGCGTAGCTGGTACACAATGCACCACTTTTTGCCATACAGCCTCCGCTGTGCTGAAAGAACAGTTCTTTATGCAGAATCTGCCCTTAATGTCACATCACTGTTCACATTTGACAGCAGAGTCTGCTAAAAAATCCGTCAGGGGTCGGATTGAGTCGTGCCTCTCAACTGAGGCGAAGGAGGGGCCTAATAAAGAGATTTAGACTCTGTCAAACTACATTACTCACCTGCCATTAGCCAGCCAGTGGCAACGTCGGAACCCAGACGCTGCTTCAGTTAATACAACCAATAGTTGCGTACATGCAAGAACCTCTCAGTCAATCTGTGCAGGGAATTGGTTACCAATATGGAGCACATTGTGGATTTGTTTGTTTCAGGAGAGACTGTAAGAGTGGCGCGGGCCTCGAAACTCCCTTCACTTTGACTGATGGTTGTATTGATGTTAACCTTGTGTTCTCTGTCCTGAGCTGCAGCCTGCATAAAATGTTCAATCGCAAAGGATTACTGAAAGATGAAAATGAAATGGGCTCAAATTAAATCAGCAGGTGAGGGAGATGAGGAAGGTAAACACTTTCATAGAAGTACTCAAGCTTCTTCGTGCATCTGTTATCCTCGTTGAAAGGTTACGCAGGGAATGTGAGGCCTTCTCTGGCGAAAGTTCCTCAGAATGAGAGAGTGTGTTGAAAGGTCACGGTATATCACAGCTTTTACATGTCACACAGATGTGCGACAAACTCACAGTGATGTCCTGGCTTTCTAAAATGTTCTTATCTAACACTTTGTTTCTTTTGTCTGCAGGTTTTCCACAAAGTATTGGATGTCCCAGACCTGCATAGTATGTGGAAAGGGAATGTTGTTTGGACTAAAATGTAAAAACTGCAAGTACGTATCAAGACTGGCTTTTGCCATTTATTGCAACAGCACTAGTTTATTTGACCACACACATGATGTCTCTGTCAACACGTGTCCCCATTTTTTGTTTAGATTTCTTTTATTGATTGTTTTTCCAGGTGAACTCTCTTGTTTTTTTGTCACTTGAATAAATTAGCAATTTTCATCCCTTTTCTGTTTTTCTACATGTTAATGTTCCTACTTTGCATAGGTGTCATTGTTGTGTAAATAAACTAAAATAATAACTACAACCACACAACAACTAACCGAATTCGCTCTCGTTTTGTATGCACGCAGGCTGAAGTGCCACAACAAATGCACCAAAGAAGCCCCACCTTGCCATTTACTGATCATTCAGCGAGGCGGACGAGAATCCCTTAAAGGTATTTTTTTATATAACATTTCAGGTTGCATGGTGGTGCAGGTGCAGATGTCTTCTTATAAACGTATTATGTGTGAAGAAAGTTACCTGAATCTCCTTGGTGGTAAATACAACACAACGTTTACACTGGACTGTTTGTGCTATTTGTGTTGTGCAGTTCCCTCAATGCAGCCAATGGACTGGCTGTGCAATCTTACCTGTGAGCTTACAAGAGACATTAGAATTGATTTAGTGTATGGGAACGTGCCTGTGTGTGTTTGTAGGGCAACAAAACCTCAGAGTATGTCGCTCCTCTGTCTTTAAAACTACCTTGAGTTCTGACTGGGCTCATCTTGATGTTGGACATGAAGAAGTGTTTAGCTTCTGTAGAAAGAAGAAGACAATGAAAGACAGACCCTCCGTTAAATGCTGTGTCTTAGCTACTTTGTTTGTTTGTTTGTTTGTTTGTTTGCTTTACCTACAAAATGGAATCAGTTGAGGCCTGTTCAAACAGGATTTATGTTTAGTTAGATAACTTAACGTAACTCAGGGTTTGCAGACTCATGAAAAGGACTTCTTAGCTGGGTATAATACCATGGTAAGTGAGGCCTAACCTGCTCTGGAGCAGTTTATTTTTCCAAATAAGAGGTCAGCATATGCACAAGCACTGCTTACTGACCAATCAGACTGATCAATTCTGTGGATCTTGGTACAATGATGGTGAGAGGGGCAAGAGTGTTTAGGACTGACATATTGTTTTGGCTCTACACGATGTTTTCTTAGATGAGATATAGATATTTGTCAGAGGAAATGACTTATCTGTGTCAGCTTTTTGAACCGTATGTTGCAGAGGCTGATAAAGCACTAAACTCTTGTACTTGTTGCCGTATAGGATATGAAAGTTAAGCCTCATTATGGCTTTGAATTATGTTTTGATATTTATGTTTCATTTGCTCCAAAGTCTTTTTTGACTCTGCTGGGGCTGCTGCTGCAAGAAAAATTCAAAACCTATCACCACAAGCCACAAGCTGTATCTATCAAAAACATTAATATATAGAGAATCATATGAGTGCAGATAATGAGTATATTGTGTAGCTTATAACGGTGCCATGAGAATGCTTCTTGAAAGATCTAGATAGTATAGGATGGGTAAAATATTTAGTTCTGCAGAAATCAGAAAACTGTTTTAGGAAATCTCATGTAGAAATGTAATGTTTGCCAGCTTAATGACTCTGAAAATCGAGTTTGTGCTCAAATTGTCATGCAGCATTATAATAAAGTCTAATAAAAGAGAGCTGTTTGGTGTGCTGATCTCTCTTTAAAATCCTTTCCTTTTTATTATCATTATGTCCTTCCTGCGTCTTGCAGCTGCTTCTGGGAGGCTTTTAGCCTGAATTATGTGTTTAACTTTAAATGATTTTGGTCTAATATTATGGTTTGCTCTGTGTCTGTAAAACATGCAGCTCTGCATAAACATGGCAGTGGACTTGTCCATGTTTACGATCCGTCATTTGCTTCAAAACTGCTCTTCTATGTGAAGGCAATTATGTCTGGATTAGGAAACTCTGTTTTAATGAACTGAGTTAATGACCACCTGTGTATGAACACTTAGCTGAATTTGATAGATTTAGTTGTGTTTGTTAGATTTAGTGAAGCCACTTAATGAAAAAATATCCGGTGTATGCTGGACTCACTTCGTAGTACAGGTTTCTGGGTCTGACTTCAGGAACAGGACCTCTGGATTGTTGTGTGCTGTCAGCACGGGTAACATTAAACTACCTACTGATGGTCTGTAAAGAGGAGAAGAATTCACTGAACACCTCCAAAAGTAAAGGCTGGCTGCTTGTTGAACAGCAATGTCATGTTTCCTGAACACGTTAAATTCATTTCAATTTAGTGATAAAAAAAAAATCATGGCACAGATTTAGCTTTTGCCCAGTAAGCAATGTTTTGCAAGTTACTTTCAAAATATAAGGGAAGAACATTTGACGTATTACTAATACTGATCTGTACAGAAGTATGGAATACTAATAATAATAATAATAATAATAATAATAATAATAATGTAAAAAGACATATATAGATGCATAAAATTGCATATTATTCTCCTACATTATGTCATTATAATGTTATCACATTTTACTGCATTTCTTGTATGATTAACAATATACAGAAAAGCTTCTTTGTATATACACTATTGTTTTTGTCTCGTTCCTCTGTGATTTTAGTATGTATCCACTCTCTTTACACACATTAGATTTTTATGGTATATCATTTTTTAATTTGGTTTTCTTTCCACCGACTTCATGCAGGCTGGCATCCCAGCTGTGTTTTACGGGTGCAACTGCAAAATTGACACTATTTTTTGACAATATGCGCATATGTCTAATAAAAAGAGGCACTTAACGAATACTTTTGACTGCGTTTTATAACCTAGTCAGAGCAGAGAGAGCAGAGACAGAAACTCACAAACACACACACTTTCACACTTTCACACAAACACGCACACACATACTTTTGTACCAAGTTAACTGAGAGCTGCAGCTTCAGTGACAGCCCACATTTCCCTTGATACATATCCTAGAGCTGAACTGAGTAGTTTGTTAGTTTCTGTTTTATGTTCCAAAATGCAAATGATACTTTTTATTAATGTTTTCAATATTTTCTGTCCAGAACTTGTTGGTTTATGTCAGTCCTGTCATGATTGTACCGCTTTATAGTTTTTATCATTAGTAAGATGTCTCTAACATTTCTTGACACCAGCTGTAATTTGCTAGCGTGAATTTGTACGCTTGTGTTCCCTCCTTTGCTGGTTATAAGTATCAGGTTGAACACTTGAGTTTTAAGTAGCAAATCATTGCTTGATGTATTAAATATAATAAGACTATTGAAATTTCTGTAGTGTGTTTTATTATTCTGTTACAACCTGAACAGCTCTAATGCAAGAAACCTGAACATTTGTGATAAAACTCAACAAACTGTCATTAATGGCTTCACCAACACAACCTGTGCTAAAGACGCATAAGCTGTAAAGTCCTTATCAGGGAAGCGAATAGACATTGTGTTCAGTTAAGGCTTTAATATTGGAAAAAATGTTAAAGAGCTCTTGCTTTACGGTTGTGGTTAATGAATATAGAAGGTTATCTGCTGATTAATTAAGCCACTTAGGTTTGACAGAAGTGACTGCGTCATGCACTGTTTGTACTGACACAGACACATTGAAAAAAATTTTCCATTAGCTGCTATCAGAATTGAGATTCTCTTGTCCTTTCTCTGCCCCCCCCCCTCCCCTCCCTTTCTCACCCAAATAAGACCACCAAGGAACAACTCAAGGTAAAGAACACTAATTAGACTTCTTGTACCCTGCTTTAGTCAGAGAAAGTGACAGTTTTCTTAATGACATGGCTTGCTTAAGGAAACTTTTCCTAACAAAGTGTCTGTATGCGATAACAAATGGGTGATGTTAAAGAAATGGCAGTTTTTTTTTTCATTTTTCACATTAGAAGCAGGGCATGATAAAGAGTTTTTTTTTCTTAGCTTTCCTAAAGCCATTAGGCAAGTAATATTAAATTTCAGCCTCCCACTGTGCTTCATTGTGCCTCTGTGTTTTTTTGTTCCTGTAGTAGCTCGTCTGGTGAGGACCGAATCAGTGCCATGTGACATCAACAACCCACTCAGGTACACAGACCTGCACATCAGTCAAACGCTCCCCAAAACCAACAAAATCAACAAGGTAAGTGTAAAAAATAAACCTCATATTACACTCTGTGTGTAACCTGTCCTACATATCACATTTCTCCAAGTTTTGAGGGCAAAAAAAACCGGTTATGAGTCATCGTGTCTCTCCCAGGAGATCATGACACCGAACGAAAATATCTTTAGCAGTATTGATGTTTGCACAGATGGATTTGTTTTCATACATTGAATATTTTGCAGCCAGCAAATCTAACAATTTCATGGTTCCAGAGGAAAAAAGTTTATTACAAGATTCCCATGTTGGTAACACTGTGAGGGAAATCTTGTGAACTAAATGTGAGTTAAGAAACAAAAGTGCATGTGAATACAAGACAAAACGCAAATTGAGACTATTTAAAATGAAAAACTTTAGTGTTTCTCTTTTAAAAATGATGATAAGAATAACAAGAGACCATGCTGCAATGCGATCACATCAGCTTTGACACTTGTCAACATGTTGACTTTCTGACCTTTAAGAACTTAGTGCTTGATAGACCGCAGCAGTTACAGGTGCTACATGATGTGTGCAGGTATGCATCATTTTCCAAACCTTGTTTTGCTTTTTTAAATAAATACTTACTTGAATGAGGGATGCAACAGTTCTAAACTAAAATGTCTCCTCCACGTTTGGTACCTGCAGCAGCTGTACTGACACTGCACTGAGCAGCAGGACTAAGATTTCAATCTTCACATGAGAAGAGAAAGCAGAGTTCTGCTGACAGGACAATGATGGAGGGTTTGCTGTCAAAGCCAAAAGCAAAAGTGACTATTTGGCCATATTTTGAACCTAAATTCAATGCTAATAAAGAACTCAAAAGATACAAAGAGTTGGACTCTTGAGAAGTAGCATCCTGTCCCCTGCAGCTTTTCATGAACTGCTCAATATGGCTACTCTTCTTGTTTTATTCTTTTCTGCAATATTCCGAACTAATCTGCTGTTAAATAATGTTAAAAATTATTTTTGTCAATTTCTTAGATGCATTATATGATAAACAAGAGCTGGAAGTGCTAAACTCACATGACAGATCACATTCCCTGTGACTGCTTCACAATAAGAGTTGACTCATGCTTCGTCATTTAAATGCAACGAAAAATTCAGTAGCAGTGCCGTAATACAGCGCTCTAACAATTATGTAGTCATGTCATCTGAGTCGTCATGAGTTAATTAACCAGCGGGAAAAATTTGTCATCCTTGATTCCCTGGTGCTCATGGGTCAGACCAAACTTATCTTTGAACGTGAACCCTCATTTTAATTTTCCCTGTTTACAGTTTCATGACAGCATCCTGCGTGGCTGCTGTGGCCTTGACAAATTCTCTCCAAGGGCAGACAGACAGAAAGACAGACAGACAGAGAGACAGAAAGACAGACAGACAAACACCTGGCAAAGTATGCTTCAGTGGCAGTAGGTGTCTCCGTGGTCAGATCAAATGATGACACATACACACACAAACACACTCACACTGAGTCACAAGGTGGAAAACAATACGAGTCACGTTGTCGCAGCTGGTAGATAGATCATGTCTTGATGTCTTTGTGAATGATAAAGTTTTTCATGTTAATGGTTCTGCAACAGTTTTCGCTTATTTCTTTCAAAAAATTGCATTTACTTTACATCACTTCAGCACATCTTTCAAAGCATATCCTGAATCTTCAGATTGATTTACAGCCTTTGAGCCATCGATTTCCCCTTTTTCAGTTGGCATAGAAAATCAACTGACGGAGACTTAAAACTACTTCCAGCAAGATAATCCATCATGTTGAAAGTGTTGTCTTTATTTTCTGCCCGTCATGTTACAACCACATTAGACTTAAGCGCAAGAAAAAAAACCATTGAATGCTTTTGGTGCATTAAAAGATGCTGTGACATCTGAGATTTAAGACTTGGCTGCTGAACAGAAGAAAATTTGTCAGAATTTCACAATACCAACGATTGCTTGCTGTTTATCTTTTGGATTAAATGCTCTATGTTATTAATTAAGTGCTTTTCCAGCAGAATTTGTACAATCAGGAGCAGATTACCGAGGAGCTCCTTGGACTTGAGTTCAGTCTTTAGCTGGCTCTGATGAACACAAGAGGTGGAAATGGCAAAATTATCTCAAAGACAATCCGTTTTATTTTCTTACTGCCCAAAGATGATTAATTAACACTCAAGTATGATAAGAGTCTGCATGTAAAGTAGTTTTCCAGATCCAGTTTTAGCTAAATGTATTTTTTTGGGGGGCTGGAGTGTTCCTGAATGCATCGCTAAAGGGAGTTTTAAAATGCTTTCAGTTCAAAGCCGTAGCCCTAAACAATGATAACATAACTTTTTAAGAAACTTAAGGCAGCATATTGCTTATTGTGATGGATTACCTCCGTCAGGCAAGCTTCAAGACTTTGTAAGTTGATTTTTATATGTAACTAAAATTAATGAAAACAAGTGCTGCCTGGAAGGTAGAAAATCAATCAAGAAACATGTGGTGTGATTCGGAGAGAAGCCAACAGTAAAGCAGAGAGCAAACATTTTGAGACTTTACAGACTAAAACTAACAAAATCACCTGTTCTCTTTTCTTGTATTTGCTCAGGATCACATTCCAGTCCCATACCAACCAGACTCCAGCAGCAATCCCTCATCCACCACCTCCTCCACCCCGTCCTCCCCGGCTCCTCCCCTGCCCAGCAGCGCCACGCCCCCCTCGCCACTCCATCCTTCCCCACAGTCAGCACGGCAACAGAAACAGTTCAACTTGACAGGTATGAGGATGATAAAGACCTGAATACACTCAGACTTAAATATCTGACGGGGTTACAGAGGAAGCAGTGAACTGTGAGGATTGTTGTCAGTATATCTTTTCTTGAATAAATGCCCAAAACTAATAAAGAACAAATAAAAGACCCTCCTTGTAATTAAAGATTTTTCCTTAGCAACATTTGCACGTTTTCTTCAGTATCTAAAGTTACTGATAACTGCCAGTTCCCATGGTTACAATGCAACACTTATTCTGCACAACTTATTTCAAATACAGGCAAAAAATACAAGATAGAAACAGGGATTGCAGGGAAATCACTGACTTCATGGCAGCGTTCAGCTTCCTAACAGCATCCCCCAAAGCATTATGGGACCTGTGGTTCCAAAACTTTGTAAGCAAGCAAAAGAAAAACAATAAGAGCCAAACCTGAGGACATACAGGGTATCAAGAGTGAGCAGCCTTGCTTCAGGCTCTGTGTGGCTGCTCTCAGGGTGCTGTGAGCTCCGTGATAACGTCTACATGCGTACATGCTCACAATGACAATGTTATTGCATTGATATTAGTTAACACAGTTGAGGCTGGTGGAAATATGATTAGTTTTGTAGGTTTTGGGTCATAAACCGAAATCCTGGACAAATTGACATTTTGCCCTGATGATGGCACTAAATGAAAAGTCAAGAGGATCATCAAAGTTATCCTGAGGGGGACATGACTGTCTGTACCAAAATTCGGGCAATCAATCCAACAATTGAGACATTTCAACAACCACAAAACCTGAAATGTCAACCTCATGGTAGCGCTGGAGGAAAAATCTGCAGACCCCAAAAGTCATTACGATAAATCGTCTGGGAGCCATAAATGTCTTTGCAAATTCAATGGCAACCCATTCAATGTTGGAATATTTCATTGCACCAAAGTCGTGAGCTGATTTTCATCCCCAGAGTTTCGGTGCTGAAAAGATTTAAAACATAAATGGTGAAAATCAGGTATAAAAGACAGAAGTTAAAGCAGTTAATCATCTTTAATTAATATTTGAAAAAGACTTGTGTGTTAACTTTAAATATGTGTAATGAGCCTAAACAGTGTCTTGTATCGTAAAATGTAAGACCTGCAATATTAAAGTTTGCATGACTTGACTTCTAATTAAACTCCGCCTCTCCTTACGTTCTCCCTTTGCAGCCTCCAGTTATTTCAAGTACAAACAGCAGTTCATCTTCCCAGGTAAGTACCTTATAATTGATCATTACCCAAAATGCAGTGTAACTAACCAAGGACAAGGAAGTAGTAGGAGGAGGAGAAGAGCTTTTTTGATGTTGGTGATGATTTTCATCTCCTCACCTCAGCCTGCTTTAAGACTCTCAGCCTCTACGCCCACCTGTTGCTTGTCTCATTTGGGTCTCCTAATGATTTGCTCAGACCCTTTTGCTTTTGCCCACACAGTCTTTGCTTATTTGGGAGGTTATTACAGCTGACACGACCTAGAGTGGTGTGAGAACAAGAATGAGGTGTAATTGAGATCAGGAGAGAGAGGTTTTTTAGAAGTGCATAAAATATACAGCTCACACTGTGGTCACCCAGGCTCAAAGCTAATTCACATCACCTAGCTACATTTAAATGCAAAATTAACATGGTCAAACACCACCGCTTCCTGTAAAACCACTGTGCTGTAAGTGGAAGTAATGCCACATTATATTAAAGAAAACAAAACACTATTCACTAAAACCTCAGAGGACTAATTACAGGAGGGTTTTAAATGTGTTCGACACACTGCTGCTCATTTTCAGTTTCACTTTCACATTTTTAAGGGCTCTTGCAGCAAACCCCAGGGTACATTTTTGGGCAGAAAGTGTCAATACCCTGCAGAAGCTGTCACAGGAAAAACAGACCGATCAGCTGGCTCTGATTCACACCATTGGCCAATTTAGAGCTTCCAATCTTCCTGGCTTACTGGTCTTTGGAGTAAATCCATGCAAACATCCATGCAGACTCCACACAGGAAAACAAAAGCACGTCCTTCTTGCTCTGAGGCGACGGTGCCAGCTACTAATGCACCATGCCACAAAGAGAATGTTTTTTGTGGCTCCCACTTTGTGTCACAAATTGTCAGCGTGCGCCAACACAGGCGGCAAGCATGGCAGTGAATCCTCTGATGTCTTTCAGAGGTAGATACAGCACACCAGCTGACCTTACTCATCAAGAAAAGCAAAGAAAATCCAACATGCTGTTTGTCTTTCTTGGTAATATGACATCCTGTTTGTGGTGTAAGTCTTTTTATGGTGATCAGAACAAATTAACTTAATCTACATGCTAAAAGGACACATACTGTGAAGGTACAGCATATTACAAATGGCAAATATCAACCATAGAAAGCATACAAAAAGTGGATGGAGCCACCATAACATAACCATTTGGTTTTTGGAGAACCTTTAGGAAGATGAGCCAGAAATGACCATATTTGGACAAGTGGGTAGAGCTGGAGAGGATACTAATTGCAACAAATGTTTATGTGACGACTAGCAGATGGCTTCCAGCAGTTTTAACTAAAAAACTGCCACACATTTATCTGAATAACTTCAAGCCTTAGTGTAATTTAAACAGGTGAGTTATTGTGAAATTTGCCTCCAAAACATCGTCATGAAAGGGTTAATTAGGTAAAGTCACGATGAACAATGCTGTGTGTGGTTTAAGAAACTGTGGGACGGTGTACCTTGTCTCACTCTGTGCAGTGGCTGTATTAAGTTTCAATTATGATATGACAAAGAGTGATGATAGCTGTGAGCAGAGGGGTTGTGGTTGAGACATTTTTCTTTTGCTGTGTATGTCAATAAAAAGTAAAGATAATTACTACTGAATGGAACTTTGATCTAATTTGTTGATCTGATGTTTTGTGACTCTAATATCTCCAGATGTTGCTCCGGAAGCTCCTCCAAGCAGAGCACCGCAGGTCATCCTGCACCCTGTCCTGTCTGAACCTGGGTGAGTAGAAGCTAATGCACGGGTAATTTAATACAACTGTATGTCTACCTTTAAAGAAATTAAGGAAGCAGTTCTGATCTTCATCTGGCCCACATCTCCTCTCAGTCATCCTCTCCTCCTCCTCCTCTCCCTCCTCTCCCTCCTCTCCCTCCTCTCCCTCCTCTCCCTCCTCTCTGTGGGTGCTGGTCAGAGGCCAAGTCAAACTTATTGGAGCACAGATATTTTGGTGACAATTTCAATGCGAGGGCCGACATGACAAATGCTGAGAGACTAATGTTAGCATGGCCTTTAGTTCACGCTACACTTGGGATGCCAACTGGATATTCACTGGATCTTTGAGGAAGCCAGTTGTCACGGGAAAACAACCGGAAGAGGAGGAGTGATGAGATGCCTTTCGACCCAGATGTTAATTAGATCAGAATCTCAATCTATCACAAGAAACAGGGCAAGAGTACCTCCATTTATAGGCAGATGGTCAATTCTGATGAAATGTAACCCAAAGATCGTAATTGTTAAATCAAGATCAAGTAATACAGCTATTAATTTTATTTTTTAAATATTAAAATTCTCTTGAAAAGGTCTTAGAAAGCGGAAGGCAAATGTTATGAGATTTTAATTTAAGGTATAGGGCCTGAGGCTGTTCATGCAAGTGATGTATTTGGATTTTAAATAAAGCTGTATTCAGTGCCTTTTCTGCCACATCCTTGTAGCAGCTGCTAGGTTTGAGATAAAAAATGGAAAGCAAAGTCAATAATAACCCAAGAAAGGAAAGCAGAGACGTAATAACAGTCAGAAGGAAATATAGGAGTACCAACAATGGCATGCATTCATCTTCATGTGTATTTGAATATAATGGGATTGTTTGAGGGTGTAGAGCCACCTTCATTACCATAATCATTATGATATACATACGTAAAGCCCCTCTGTTAGTTTTTCACAATGCATTGAATTTTTTTTTTTTTTTAAACCACGATCAAGCCAAGACAGGTTGGTCTCTATAAATACACACTGGGTCTGTTTGTGAACACACTGCAGCTGTGTGGACAGTAAATCTCTATAGGGGGAGAACTCAGTGAAGACAAAATGGTCATTTTAAGTGGGTGATACTGTAATAGACCCCCTGTGTAAATATATTAAGTAGTATAGGGAACATTTTCCATCTCATTGGGTGGACAGATTTTATCCACAGGGTGCCATTTACCAGCCCCTCTGAGCCAAATGGGTATACAGGCAAATAAAATCTTTGTATCTCATTATGAAACAATTATTTTGTTGTCAATCCTTCAACAATTACAGCTCCCATGTGGCTTTCACAGCTAGGACCTTGGATGTAATATTGTTGTTTGCTAACATAATAATAATCTTGGCTTATTCTCAGTGCTGTAGAGTAGTTACCCATCCAGCTGCATACTCATTTAGATACCAGTATACAGCCAGGTTTAAGCTTCCAAAAAACATGAATGAAAGAGAACACCTACAAGCTAATACATTTTCTGGCCGAGGCTAGTAGAAAAGGGGCTGTTTCATAAAGGTAAATGGTGAAAGTTAAAGCAAGTATCTACCACAAGTATTGTTTTACCAGTAAGTGATGCAGGACCTCCATTAATTTGACTAAGGGGACAAAGAATCCCTTTTAAACAAAACAAATACATCTTAAAGTCTCTCTAGAAAACAGGATGAATCAGGTGACTGTGACAGCACGTTATTGAATCCAAACTGATCAATGACCACTCATTTCCTGATGATGAAGAGGTGAAGAGTGGAGGGGCGATTGACTAAGCGTTGAATGGTAAGAAACAGCCTTTGGTTGTCAGGTTTGTTTGTGTTCATATCCGGATGCTTTTTTTACAGGAGGGATTCAGTCGAATTCTCCTCAGTGTCCAGCTTTGGAGTAATTATAAAATACTGGATTGCACAATGAAATCTAGTTTCATTCATGAATATATTTCTTTATCCCTGTAGAGAAACAATTTAGGGCTAAAGAGTCACAGAAAATACAGTTTTTTTATCAGAGAAAGTGTTGCAGTAAATAGCGAACGGTGTTCTTGAGAAAAATGTTTAAAATCTATTAGTTCAAGAAACGCTGTCCTTGCTCTTTCAACAAGCTGACTTCCTTGTACGGGGGTGGGTGACATATAAATTTACCAGCTGGGATCAGTCAATAATAGCATCACGTTATTTACCTTGGCTTCTCAAGAGCTGAGCAAATACACCCCAGTGTATCTTAAATGAAAGCTGCCACATGCAGCTTAACACTTAGAGTCAAAGAAAATGTCTCTGCAAAAAGGGTGAAAACATACATGATAGTCGTGAACTGGCGTCTTTGAGTCACCACTCATTACTGCATCTCTAGGCGGACAGTTTTGACATTTTACTATTTCTCCTTTGCACTCTCATGTCTCTCTTTCTCTGCCTTTTGACGAATGTGAATACATTAGCGCCGTTATGAAACCATATTCCTCTGATTTAATTAGTGCTATTGTCCCTCCTTTCCCACATCTTTGTATGTGCTTGCAGTGGCAGCTGGCAGATTTCTTTGGCCTTAATGGTCTCATCCCAGGGTTAATGAGGGCCTTTCTCAGACCCCAACACCCGGCAGGTATCCCTCATTAGAGCAGGGATCGAACCATGGTAGGGGGACTTGGCGCCACAGGAATCACATATTATTTTATACGCTGCCTCACCTGTGGTCTTTGCCCATGAGTCCAGGATGGCTTTGTGAAGCAGTGTTAATATACCACAGAGAGGTTATGAGAGGTTACAAGCTGATGTTATACAGCCAGTTATGTGGACGGAGGAGGACGGGTTGAGGAAGAAGAGTGGGTTCATTTGTGTCGTGTCCTTGGCTTCCACGGTGTGGGTGATGATGAACATGCCGAGGTCGGGAATTAATAAGGGCTCAGGGCACAAATGCACTTGGAAGTTCATAAAGCAACTGTGAAATTAAAAATAAGGGTCAGGAAATAATTTCAGTAATTGGGAGTGCTTTTTTGTTACACTTAATGCTGTTCACATTTTATTCGTTTATCTGTCAGATGGTCTGGATGTGAATGTGCTCTTGCCACCTGAGGTCTTCTATAGGTGATAAACAGCATAAAGACATCTGGAGCAGTATATTCTGTGCAGCGTTGAAAACATTGTTTAAGTAAAAAATAAACTGTGATTGAGCAGAGTCTAGTGACAAAGACAAAGCCAGCTCCACTAAACAGTGTCATTAAAAACAAGATCTCAAAAGAATAAATGCTGGTGGTTAGACTTATTGGAAACCAACGAAGGGAAATATTGCCTATTTTCTGTAATCACTTGAGGAGGGAGAGGGAAGGTTGTCATAATTAGAATAAGACTAAGCTACGTGCAAAAAGTTTGGTAGTCACAGTGAAAATGGCTCATCACATAGTCCTTAAAATGGCGGAAGTACAGGAGCGTACGTAGAATAAAGGGATTCTGCATCAGCAGAGTGTCTCTGTCTGCCTTTGGTGGTAAAAAAAGACTGAAAAGGTTAACAGCTCACAAAATAGAATGAGCAGCTGACTGCTTCAGAAACCAGCCATGCAGATTTATTGCATTGTGTAAAAATGCTCTGGTGCACAAAATGACTGAAGCCAATGGCACGCAGTTCAGTCCCTCAGAGTTTTAGCAGCACTCACAGACATGTGTACAATCAATGGGCAATCAGTGCAATTAAGCAGGAGGACAAAGTACGCCAACATCACAGCCTGCAGCCTTAAAGGTTCACATACAGACTTGTGCTGAGTGGGCACAGGTGCGGGTCAAGATCCAGCTCCACAAAAAGCATCGGCAAAACTGCACAATGCATTAATTAATGCTACAATATTAACAAGATGCAAAAAAATAATCTATTACTCAAAACACAGTTTAAATGAGAACTCCATCTGTTTTCCACATCAAAGTGTGTTTACATGTATTTGGGAGTACCACTGCATTTGTGAAAAGAAGTTCTAACAAGTCTCCTGTGGCTCCAGAGGGAAATCTGTCGAAACTGCCTCAAGTGATGTAACTTGAGTCAGTGTTGTTTGGAGTTGAAGTTTAAAAATGAAATGAAAAAAATCAGAAAAAGAGAGGTGAGCTTACAAGACCTCTGGAGGATGTAGCTCATCTCCATGTTTCACGTAGGAAGAGGAAAATATCTCTTGTCTTCCTGCATCAGTTTTAGTCTTTTAATGACGATTAATCGTATATAAAAATAGTTAAACTTAAAGAGGCAAGATTTTCTAAGAATTATCTTACTATCTAACATTGTACCTGGATAACTTAAATTTTTTTGGGAAGTTAGTCAAGACTGCAGAATTGTTAGGATACTAGAGAAAAAGAAAAGATCATCCACACCTTCTTACAGCATAAATATCCAAAATGCAATTTTAAAACTTGAATAAATTTAGCAAAAAAAAATCACAGACCAATCACTGAAACGTGTCGAAAAGGATCTACTCTATTGAAATTGTTTCTCATGTATTTGTATCCACATCTGTCCTTGTCGCTTTTAGGAACGAGGGCAACCCTTTACTTCAGATCGAAGTTGAACCTACATCTGATGTGAGTCCTTCTATTGATCTTTGCATCATGTGACCTTTGTGATGCTTTTCATTCATTTCTGTACTTTATTCCTCCACATTCCTTTGTCAGTAATATCAGTGTGAAAGTACATCTGAATGAAGACAAAAAGGGGAGTTCTCACTGTCACAGAAGTCATTTGTCTTGCTCTGTCATGTAGCATGATTTGGCTCTGCTCTCTGAGGAACCTCCAGGTGAGTTGTGCGTCAAAAGAAGCAAAAAGGAAAAAAAACGCAGCTACACTGTTCGTCATCGCTGCTCCTGTAACTGTGATATATTTTGAGAAAATGTGATGCAGATTGCTTTGAATGATATTCCAGCAGGCATCTTTGAATGGGTCATTTCTCCCCTGGCCATTTTTCATTTTTCATAGCTATGTATTTTTTCATTGGTAATGGCCTAAACAGCAGTCAGCACTTCAACTGCACACAGTTTGAGAGATGAGGTGCTATTGCATATTACAGACAACATGTGTAGTACGTGTAGAGCGTGTGTATTTGTTACATGAATATCTGACATTAGTACTTACATTTTCATTGAACATGTAGCATAATAAAAAAAAAAAGTCATATTAAACCACATGGTGTTACAGTCAGCAGGTAAACGATGTTTCTTACCGCTGAAACTCCCACTTAGTTTGTAAAAGGTTACAGCAGATTGAAATCCTCCAGCTGCTGAATGACATTTGTCATAAAATAAGCCTTCGACATCTTGGTGGAATATTTTAACACCACCTCTTTGTGTTGTATGAAGGCATTTTGATCACATTGCATATTAAATGTCTGTTTTTGTAGAATGGGGGCTCGGAGCTGGATAAGAACAGTTCAAAATTGTTTTCTTTTCCCAGAATGAGGAGGGCAATGATGAGGACTCAGGTGACGAGTTTGAGGAGATGAACCTGTCGCTCCTGTCCGCTCGCAACTTCCCTCGCAAGGCCAGCCAGACGAGCATCTTTCTGCAGGAGTGGGACATCCCGTTTGAGCAGCTGGAGATCGGGGAGATGATCGGTAAGGGACGCTTTGGCAAAGTTTTCCATGGGCGCTGGCACGGGGAGGTGGCCCTCCGCTTGATCGACATCGAGCGCGACAATGAGGACCAGCTGAAGGCCTTCAAGCGTGAAGTGATGGCCTACCGCAACACCCGCCACGAGAATGTGGTGCTGTTCATGGGGGCCTGCATGAGCCCACCACATCTGGCCATCATCACCAGGTAATGATGAAGTTGTTGTGTAGGACAGAAAGATGGGAAATCAATGACACAGTGATAAGTTTATTGTCAAAAAATTTGGTAACTCTAATCTGGAAAAACAAAGGAAACTCCCATTAAAAGGTCTTTTATCTCAGCTGTTTGGCAAACTTTGCTAAATGTGCTCATATAGTATCACATCTCCATTCACTTGTTAACTGCAATGGTGGCCATAAACAACACACTCAAAAACTACACTTATCTCAGTATGCATAATGACTTTGTGAACTGTTTTATGCTTGAACACAATACATGTGTAAAATCAGCTCATGTAGTGTTGATTTGGTTCACAGCTTTGATTTGAGCACACTCATTTCAGCACCTACATGCAGTGTAAAGGGAGGATATGATAATATGAAAGTGAGGAAGATAAAGTAAGATACATATATAATAAACTGTATTATATGTGAGTAAGAGTAGTTTGTGACCTACACTGCAAAAGTTCAGCGTTTTGTTTTTGTTTGTGAAAACTTAATTTATAGTCAACTCCGTTATTGTACGGAAAATTGCATTTGTTAAAAAAAAAAAAAATCGTTACATTTATGTCAGGATATAGAATTAATAATATTATAATTTTTAAAACTTATCAAACATTTCCTCATACTGTTTGTAATACAGAATTCCAAATTAAGAGAAATGGAACGAAACATATTTAGAATAAACACATCGTGTTAATCTTCCAGCTGAAAAATCTGTGATTGTCTCTGTTTCTGAACTGTGAGCAGTGGCTCTGTGTTCAGGTGGCTGATGCCCTGAGGAGCTGGTTCTTGTCCCCTGAGATTTATTTTGGGTGAAATCTCGGATCAGCCTGCCTCTGGGATGCTGAGTTTAGAGAGGCTGACGATGAAGCGTGCAGAGGTTAGGATTAGAACAGGCTGCTGCTGAATGGATGAGCCGCCCACGCCCACATCCCCTGCTGTATTTGTCTTTCCTACAGTACAACTGACTAGAGCACACAGTTGGAGTGAGCATTAATGAATTCTCTCTTAATGTAAAAACCTTCAATTATTTCAGGGATTAGTGATTGCATTTTTTTTTGCTGCAAGTATTTTCTCATTTGTAACACCAAGGACAGGCCTGTGCTCTTGTTGGGGACCACCACTAGGAACACTCACTAGTTTAAATAATGAGCACAGCTAACAATGTCCAAAGAGAAAATTTTAAAATATTTAACATCAGCACAGGCTGTGAAAAAAGAAGGATAGCTTACAAGAAAAAAAAAACTTTGTTTCTTTTCCTTTCTGGTTTTGTTTTCTAATGTTCTTCTTCTTTCTTTTAATTTAAAAAGATAGAAAAGAATTGAAATAAAGGTGATTTCCATGCTGGATTGGCAGTTTAAGTAAAAGGAGAAAACAAAGATAAAAGTTGAAAATGTCGCTTCATTTCCTTCTCATTTGCTGTGGCTGTAAATATCTTTTAAATAGCAAACTGACTGATTGATTGACTGACTGATTGGGATGCGTGATTGCAGTGGATGCCAGCTGAAGTTGTGCTGAGTGCAGGGGAGCTGAGAGATGAGCTCGCTGATTCTCACAAATCTTCACTGCTGATTGCTGAAAACAATAGCAAATGTCAGTGCAACAGGTGGCTTTGTTTTTCACCAATACACTGCTGCTGCCATTGTGAAGTTTAAAAAAAAAGAAGGGGGGGACTAAAAGACGACGAAACATCCATCATCATCTTGCAGCTCAAAGTGCAACATGACGAACCTGTAAAATTAAACCTAAGTGTGGCTTATTGCTTTATTAAGGATGACAGTTTTCAGGCTGCATTAGTGGAAACATAAATATTGATTTTGTCTTTTTTGGGTGTTTTCCATTTGTTACAAGTGGCTGTGGGTCGATATCGCGAGTGCATTGGGGTCATTGTGATTTTTACCGTTGTGTTTTTTATCCATAGATATGGCATTATTAGTCCTTTTCAAAGCACATAGGTGACTTTCTACATGTTCAAGTGGCCTCATTATCTTCTCATCAGCTTATTACAATGAAACTCTGCCTCTGAACTCTTTTTTATGCCTTATGCACATCCTGTTGGCTGAGGAATAGCTGTAATTGCTGTCATAAGACCTAATGTTTTCCCATGGGTATGGATTGAAGTGACACAAAAGCCATAAAAAACACATTTTGCCGTCGAAAAAGAGCCAGAGGGGAGGGAGCTACTAAAAACTGCAGCTGCTGTCAGGTCATCTTCAGGAATGAATATGTATGAACTGTTGGCTTCAGGTCCTCTGTTGGTCACCTGGGTGGCACAGTTGGGGTTGAGGGCTTCAGGTGTGAGGCAGGGGGTGGGCGTAGCGCTGTCTATTAATGCGCCGTTGTGATGGCACCCCTCCAGAAATATGACACCCCCTCCAGGCAGCGCAGCTTCACCCCGGCACAGAGCTGGCTCACGTTTCAGTTCGCAATGATGACATTTTGTCCCCCAACAGCATCTCAGGCTTCACCTCCTCAGTCTCACAGTCTCACACATGTGAACTTTATGGTTCGTCTGTGTTTTGGTCAAAAGTGGCAAGAACACATTAAAAGATGACCGATTAAATGAAGTGAAAGCAGTAATGTGTGAACGGAGAAGAGAAAGGGCATCCTGTGTGGTTAAACCAGTTATTCAGACGGAGAGTATTTTTAAAGGTAAAACTATGAATAATGTATCAGTATTCTAAATATGGATGCTTTGATTCTGAACCATTGCTCTCAATTCAGGAGCAGTTTGCTAATACCATAGATATAGTTATTTAAAAATTAGACTCCTAAAGCCTTTTAATACATTTACAAATTGCAGATTAATAAATAAGCCAATTTAGCCTTTTTTGCACACTAAGGCCACCGTAGACATCTTGAAATGATGGATAGGCAGAATAACACTGGGTGTTTCCCCTCCTCCCTATCTTGCACACCTGAACGTGATGTTAGCAAGAAAAACTGTAGCAAGCAATCAGCATCACTGAAGTTACAGCACCTTTCAATAACAAGGCACTCAGAATGCTTCATATAAAACCCATATGTTCATTTTTACTTCTTTATGGCCCTTAACATTTGTTCCGACATAATCACATGGCTACATCCATTACTATCATCATCATGATCTGTCACTTTGGCAACAGAGGAAAAACATTACACAAATGTAGAATTAGATCAAATGATTTTTAAAGCAGAGCAGGTTTGGCTTGTGGGAGAGTGAACACTCAAACTTGGGTTAAATGAGTGTATGTCACTCTTTTTTTTTCATTTTAACAAATTACGAGTCACTGTGATCACAGGGTTGACCTGTGATGTGAAGTGTTTTAAAGTTAAATACCAGCATTACATGAGTCAACGCTGTGAATTGAAGTCTTGTCTTTCTTCTCTCTCTCTCTCAGCTTGTGCAAAGGCAGGACACTTTATTCTGTGGTTCGGGATGCCAAGGTTGTACTGGATGTTAACAAGACCAGACAGATCGCACAAGAGATGGTCAAGGTAGAACAACTCAACACTGATTCCCCAGAACACTTCTGCAGTGCACATCATATTACAGCAGAGTCACATCTCTCTCTCTCTCTCTCCCTCTCTGTCTCCTCAGGGGATGGGCTACCTCCACGCTAAGGGGATCTTACACAAAGACATGAAGTCCAAGAACGTGTTTTATGACAATGGCAAAGTCGTCATCACTGACTTTGGACTTTTCACCATATCTGGGGTTTTGCAGGCTGGCAGGTAACTCTGTTTTATACTCATCAGAGTCATAAGTGCTTTTGTTCAGCATGTGCATACAGGATCCAGGAAATGCAATATTATAACAGTATTGACACATACACTGCACTAATAACATAATATGGAAAGGAATCAATTAGTGTTTGCTGAGGTCAATCTGTGTAGCTTTCTTAAAAGAAAGTTCTACTTCTTCTCTACTGAGCACAAACTGTTTTTAAGAAAGGTGTTCAGGAGAAAGAGAAAAAGAGAGTGGACAGGTCAAGAATGAGCACAGAAATTCAATTGTGGGTGGATAAAGCTGATGGTACCAAGATACAAGGAGAAATGTCAAACAAAAAAAAAAAAAAACAACTGTTGTGGATCACAGAGATCAAAACGCTGTCAACCGGTTCTTACTGCACTAACAAATGGAGTATATTTTCTGTCATCTTCCATGTCATGGCCGAGCAAACCACTAATCATATTTCGTATCGGCTGGAAATTGAGCGAATGGGGCTTCAGTCCTCCAGAAACAGCTAAGTCAGTCTGAGAAGTGAAAACATTTATGGAGACAGACCGATGAAAGCCACACAATGAGCTGTCTGAATACACCTACATCTGCAGTCACAGCAGGATTATGTAAACAGTGATGTTCTCACATATGTAGTTGGCAGATTGCATTGCTGAATTAGTCTGACATGCTGCACTGATTTACAAATCCTACTCTTATGATGTAGAATTAAGTAAGCTACACTTCCTACAAGTAATGTTGTGTTTTTCCAGAAATAAAAAGTGAAGATATTTATGATAATCTTTTCTCAAGTGAGGAACACCTCACAGCTGTTACTGTAAAATGGTGGGATGGTTAGAGATTTTTTAAAAATTAAATGGAGTTTTATAGCTCTATGTACAAATCCTACACATTATTAGCATGTGTTTTCTGTGATCAGTATGACGACACAGCTGATTGATTTGCTTCAGCTTGTACAATGACTACACCCATCATCATTTATTTGCTGTTTCCCTGTCAATAATGATCACGTTTCACCCATCAACATATCTGCTGACATTTGGAGATACAGTGATATTTAACACTTGAGTATTCACATGACCACACAGGATGCAATTAAACCAATGACAACTGGCAGGAATGATGGCAAGAAGTAATTCAGAGATTTTTTTTTAAGAAATTATAAAACACATTTCCAATAAGTCAAAAGATTTGACTGAAACACTGGTTGTCAGACTCAACTTATTTTCCTCAGCATTTAATGCATTTTTTTTTCTAAACTGTGAATGAGTCAACCATCTCTTTGGACATTTTTTGATATAAAGAAATTGTTTTGTTGCACAGATTTAATGACATGTTTTGTTGGAGCTTTTTCTTCTATTTACATATTTAGTGGGCTTAATCTGCACAATTTGACATGCCTCAAAACTGATAGAGTGCAGTTTAACACATACTGTGAATTAGACCCATCTTGCAGTGTTACTTGCAATGAATTTGTAAGGTTGTCTTCTGTCTGACTCACTCGATGTAGACTGTAGGTACAAGCCTGTCATTGGACGACTATTTCAGTCCGCCATTTGCATGTTACTATTTTGTAACGGCCCTGTCTCTGCGTCATGGCCTTAGTGCCACCCAAGATGACTGAGATTGGTTTAAAGAAATTCAGGCAAGGCAGAGTGTTTTCCCTGTTAGAGGACTGATAACAGATGCAGATAGAACTTTCCGTAGCGCTGATGAAGCACTCTGGAGATAAGACTGGCTATGCAAGACTAGATAGTTATGATCACACAGCCTATGGGTTCTTTCAGGAAATAAACTGACACTTTATTCTGATTTTGACGCAAATAGATTATACACTGAGATGCTGATGTCAGAAACTGTCTGAAAATGTTCTAGATAATATGTCAGTCATGCACCTGCAAAGCTAGAAGTGCTCACACCTTTATGAAACAGTAATTGAAAAGTAAAATCACAGACTTATCTCGTGTCTATCATCAGTGCTGTACTGAAAATGCAAAAATGGAACATCCTTATTGGTTTGGCAGCATGATACAGCAGATCAGTATGACGTGAAAAATCTTCATCTTCACGTTTTCTCACTCTGCAGCCGAAGAGAAGACAAACTGAGGATCCCCAATGGCTGGCTGTGTCACCTGGCCCCTGAAATCATCCAGCAGCTCTCTCCGGACACAGAGGAGGACAAGCTTCCCTTCTCCAAACAGTCGGATGTCTTTGCTTTTGGGTAAGTGTCCTCTTACCTGCGATGTCCTTCTGTTTGTTTGGCCAGATGACTTCAGAGTGTGAAGTTAGACGGTCATAGCCTGATGTTGACTGAGAGTGTTTACAGACCAAAATGGGTGTGAGAATTTGAAAAAATTATCCTACTTGCTCTCACAGGGCAATTTTTCTAAAACTTCACATCACATGACAAAGAGGCTACTCTCATTAACAGGTTTTCAGATCTCATTATAGATACAGATTTTCACTGCTCACTGTACAAAGACTAAGATAATGCATTAATATATTTTAAGCGACAATTTTGCTTCTTTTATCATCAATTTTTAGATATCCAGCATGTGACCATTTAACAAGAGCAGGATTAGCAGTTTTAAACCTTAATTGCCTGAAAAATATCTGATTTTGACACAGACTCCACTTGGTTCTATGTACCTGATTATTTGGAAGATCCCATATTCTCAGAAATGGCAAACTCCTCTGAATGGGCGGATATCCTTTATGAAATGACCCTTCGAAATACTGCCCATGTAAGAATTTGGTCGCTGATTGGTCTAGATAAAGAGATCACTGGTTTGTGATTGGTTCCCCAATGTGGGTGAGAGATAAGGTTTGGAAGCACAGTTGATTTAATGATGCAAACCAGGAGAGTTACCTTTAAGCTGATTAAATTATCACAGGAAGAGGGTAAAATGTGTAAATGGTGAGGAGCCGAGAGACATCAACTAATTGATGAGGCAGGAGGAGGGAATCAAAGATTTATAAATGAAGCGGGCTCTGATTGAATGTGTGTTAATCTTCAGCTCATTAAGGCTTTTACATTTGGGCCTCCAAACAGCTCGTGTCTGTTAGAGTGTCACACCAGGTGAAAGTCTCAGCTGCACAGGCAGTGATGGAGTTTATTTCTGGCCAGCAGCAACAGGAGTTTGCGCCAATTGAGTTCAGGGAATCAAACATTCATCAACAGAGCAACAAAGAAACAGAACTGACAATGGGCAATATCACGTGAGTTGCAGAGGTTAAAGATATATTTAAATGTGAAAATATTGCATATGACTGCAAAACAAGGACTAAATATTTAGGGCAGTGGGTTGTAAATCACCGGAAAAAATCCTGTTATTTTTTACTATTTTAAAATTCTCCAACTCATTTAATTCTGAAACTTAATGTAACAGAAAGCAGAACTAAAAATGTCCAAAAAAAGTATAATTATGTCTTTAAATTTTTACAAAGCTTGTTGTTTAAGCAAAAGCTCACAGCGGGCTGTGGTGTGTTGTGATCTGATTACAACCAAAAGGTGTTTAACTTGCTATAAAAACGACTTAACTCAGCCTTCCGCCCTGTTAGCTTAAGGTAGCCCAGCCCACCATTTTTAATCGTACTTAACTCAACCTCATATCTTGTGTTATCAACTGCAATTTCGCTGCAGTTTCATAAATTTGATATGATTGGTATTGTGCATCGGAAGTTTTACATTTTTGAACAAAATAAAAATGAAAAAATTGCTTTATTTTCATTTTGAACTTCAGAGTGACTGCATTGCGATGGCTTACACAGAGCTTTTCTTGAGGAAGGAAGGAAGGCTCTGCGCAGTAAGCTAAGCTTTCAGCCTTTAGACCTTCATCTGGGCAAATGGTTTGCAAAACAGATAAGGGGATCAGTTAGAGGTATGAGCCACATTACTATAGAAATTGTTCGGCATTTGGGAAATAAGCCCATTCACTTTCTGGTGTTGAATTAGATGTGGAGATTGATACCAGCCTCATTTGTGCGAATGGTATCAATCTTCTTATCTCATTCTCTACAAGAAAAGTAAATAAGCCGATTGTCCAAAATGATTACTTTAAAATATTACAAACAACCAAAGGAGGTGTAAAAGAAGAGTTATTAACTGCTAATAATCAAATAAAAATCTAATTATTGCATTTATTGGACCAGTTTGGCACAACAAGCCTCTCTTTCTTGCACTAAGGCAGTTGTAGCTTTCTTATCTTATGTAACTGTTTAAAAAGTCACCAGCTTACCTTAATTCTCTTTTGTGTGTTTTTTTTCTGTACAGTCAGTTTGATCCAAATCATCTCATCGACCCCCTCGGTCCTTCCGTACAGATTGTTTTTCTGAGCGTTATGTTTCTAAAACCAAGGTGTCCTCCGTCTCTTCCTCTAAAGTCCAGTTCTGAGTGTGTCCAAAGTTGATTACACCCACCTCCACCCCCCCTCCCGACCCCCCCATGGCGCCTGTTCTTCCTCTGCTGCCATTACTGATTCATTTGTGGGGGCGGACCCGGCTCTGTTGACTCCTAGCACAATTGCGTTTTCAGATGGTCCCCCATATGGAGGTTTTGTTGCTATATCATTCTGGAGGGAGAAAGAGTGCAGTGCCGGCGCACAATGTCCAGCTGCTCTGTTACCCTTGTGTTACCTAGAGGTGACCCCCACGGCTGTTTTACATATTCATCAACCATCAGCAGTCATTTTTTTTTTCCTTACTCCTGGGCAAAAAGCTATTTTTATACTACTCAAACATGACGTGCAGGAGCTGTATGAAAATTACTTGCACAGGCAGGGTTGGGTATGCTAATTTTACAAAGACAGCAATTAAAATGTGTTGTTTCTTTTACTTTTGGATGAAATTGTTCCTCAAAACTTCACCCCTTGAGTTCAAGTTTTTTTGCACATTAATCTGACAGCTGATGGAAACCTTTGAGCTGGATGGTTTGTACTTGTTGTGACCGACATCTTTTCTGGTAGCGTTAGCAGTGGCGTCTCTAGGTGTGTTTCTTTCTGTTGATGAGCTCTCTTCCTCCATCTTCACAGCACCATCTGGTACGAGTTACACGCACGTGAGTGGCCTTACAAGAGTCAGCCAGCAGAGGTGATCATTTGGCAGATTGGCAGCGGGATGAAACCCAACCTCGCCCAAACCGGCATGGGGAAGGAGATATCAGTAAGTTTAAATTTTCAATTTGTAACCATTCATGAGTCACTTCATTCTTTTTTTCAAACTCGCTGATGAATTGCTGCATATTTTTCATGTTTAAACACTGATTGAATCCCAGACTCATTTTGCACTGACACATTTTGTAAACTTAAAAGAACTAATTTTCTGTGATAAAAACCCAAAGCAATCCAGAGCTGGACTCACTGAAGTGCTCTCAAAGTGGATCGACTATAATCAGACTATAATCAGGAACAAAGAAAGTTTTTAGAAGAATGCTCATAAAACAAATTTCAACTAAAGAACTTTCTTAAGAAGACAATCAGAAACTTCTAGTCATTTATTTTGCATTAATACATTTCCATAACCCTGTTGGTTATGAGATGTGGAAAAGGTATTATTACAGACCAAAATATGACTTACAGATTAAAGAAGTGTTGCATAAAGCTTCAGAATTTATGAAAAAAGAAGTTTAAGCACCTTGTTGCTGTATTTAGGCAGAGGCTCAAGGTATCTCCACCTCACTGGGCTTTAACTTTTTCCTGTCTGCTACCAAATTTTAAACTTACTAAACAGGCTGCTTCTGTTTTAATGCATTTAAGAGAAATTATTTGTTATTTCTATTTCGTGACCTTCCTTGTCAAGACAGTTTCAACCTAAATGCAGAGAAAAGGCATCCAGTGACAGACAGGAAGATATAAATGAAAGTAAAATGGTCAATTTTTCCACTGATGAGGGAGCATTTTAAGTTCTGTTGTTGACAATGAAACCTGATTTGCACTGTCTGTCATCGTTAATGTTCATTGTTTTCAGTATTATTTATTATGTTTGAAGTTAGAACTGTTTAAGTATAATTATCTTGTATTTATATTAATATGACACGAGGTCTATTTGCTTTGCTTTGAAAACAGCCGCTAGAAATCAGAGGGCTACTTTTTCATTTTATACCCTGAATACATTTCAAAGCCTCTACTCTCTCACTTTTACTAAGAAGTTGAATCAGTATTTCTGCCTTTACCAGCTTCTCTTTTTACACAAGACTCTAGATTTGTTCATGAGTAAGGAATATGTATACTTGTGCCTCCAGCACCTGTCCCCCAGTGGCACTGACTTTCCCTGTCTTTACACCGTGCAGTTCAACAAGGTTTCCTCCTTGACTGCTTTCACCTTGCTAAACTGCTCCACCATCTCCTCTCTCCTTGGAACCAGTGTCCGTTCGAACAAATCTGCAGGTTCACCTGCTATTCCAACATGCTCAATCTTTAAGTGGCAGCGAAGTTATGCAGGTCACACACTGTCATTAGCTAGCATGTCTTTACAAATCGCACACTGAGGCCTTGGTGAGTCACTTGAGTCAGTCCAAGTTGAACTGAACTCAGGCTATGTTTTATATCCCTGACAGTTTGGTTCAGCTCCTGTAGTTTTAGACAGATGTGCCCTGGGTACTAAAAATTGCTTAATTATGCTGCTTCAAGTTACTTAATTTCCTCTGTGGGCTGTTGTCTGCACCCACTGCTGCTGCTGCTGCAGTTGCCGAGGGTGTCGGTGATGGGGCCCTAATCAGCAGGTCAGACTACAATAACTGATGTCCTGTTGTTTTCAGAACACCAGCCTGCACCCCCACCAGCCTGCACCCCAGCCCCCGCCAAACCCCTCCTCCTTAGTGTCTGTTCCTCTTACCCCTCCCCTTGTGTCCTGACTTCAACTTGCACACGTCACACAGTGAAAAGTGAAAACCTCTGTGTTAGACAAAATAAATATTTGAGGAGATTATATTTTTGCCCAGTTTTGGAAAGTTTGCACAACGCTTACTCATTCAGTAATAATGCATTCACCCTCTAAAAGACCTTAAAATTGTTTAAATGCAAAAATTTTTAAAAAGTCTTGTCTGTTTTTTTTTGTTTTTTTTATCACAGGACATTCTGCTTCTGTGCTGGGCGTACAAGCAGGAAGAGCGGCCCAGCTTCTCCAAGCTGGTAGATTTACTGGAAAAGTTGCCAAAACGGAACCGTCGCCTTTCCCACCCAGGGCACTTCTGGAAGTCAGCTGAGTATGTCAAATGAGTTAGGGACACAAAACAGCAAACAATCAGCTTCGATTTAAAAAAAAACAAAAAAAAAAAACAAAATCAAAAAAACACAGCCGCCATAACTCTACATAAGTAACCCACCTCCTTAAAGAATGCACTGAATCCAAAAGCCAGCCCAGTGATGAAAACTGCCCGTGCTGTGTGTACTTTCATGGAATGTTGGCATGTGTGTGTACAGATTAAGTCGACTGTCCAGCTTCTCAAAGCAGTGGGGACTCATACTTTCCTTGGTTTGATTTCAACCATACAGGATATTTTTCCTTTCTCTTTTTTGTCTTTTACTATTGACTTGAGCCCGTCATGATATTTGATTTATTTCCTGGATGTATCTTGCTTGTAACTTTTGACTGATCACATCATCCTGGACTTTAAAAAAAAACACGTTTGAGTACAAATGTAGATTTTTTTTTTTCCCATGTCTTCTTCCTCTTATTTCTTTTTTTTTGAATGAATGTAACTGTTGTACATCAAGCATTGTATAAAGTCACAACATTGTCGTGCCATTTCTTATGTCTGTCAACTGTGTAGACCATTCTGTCAGTGTTACCTCATAGTCTCTCATGTGTGGATGTCTTGACACGTTTGTCTGAAAAGCTTTATTTAACTTATAAAAATGTCCTCTTATTGACACCGTACCATTTGAATGTGAAGAAGCCAGCGTCCCTGTTTGTGTGGGGATGTGCTGGCGCGGTTCTTTGATGGGAGACTCCTCTCTGGTCGGCCTGTACTTTGAATATTGCCTGTGAACATACGCGAGACGTTTGAACAATAACCGGTCAGGCCAGGACTCCCTCATTTGACGCTGTTCTGTGAAATTGCTGACACTTGAAATGTATCTCGCCAACTGTTGCAGAACTAATTACCCATCAGAAATGCTATCACTGAGCCCCCAACCCCCTCATTTCTTTGAAATAAATGTATATTATTTTACTTTAGCTAGCTAATGCTAGATACAGATAAAAATCTTAAGCTCACTGTATAGTCAGTGCAGTAATTTTAAGTTATTTCATTCATCAGTTCATAAACTTTGTATAACCTAATTAGTGGCAGAGTATTGAGAATGATGCATCAGTTTTTTGAGTATATGATGCTATTTTATATGATGTTTGGATCAAAGACCTGTAATGGGCCTCGTTCTGAGGACCAGAGAGCTTTTGATCCACGCAGGGAAAAGAAGTTTGGAGAATCCAGGCTCTGTTATGATGTGACTGTTAGACACATGAAGGGAGAGCACATGACCTTTGAGAGGCAAAACTGAAACTCCGAGTTTGTTGAAATTTGTCCAGAGTTACTGCGGAGCAGTGTTGTAGTCACTTTGACTCTTTAAATTCATCCTGCCTCAACTTGATTTTTCATCCAAATATCTTTAATTTATTCATTTTACTTTTATGCTGTGATTCTAAGAATCAGTATATGTAATCAACATCAATGTCATAAACAGCCCATTAAGAAAATTAGACATTTTAAAATGTAGAAATATTTGAATATTTACTTCAAATCAGTGGAAGCTAGCTCAAAATATTTTCCATCCATAAATAAATAACTGTAATGATTTAAAATCAGCATTGTTAAGGTGTGTTCACACTGAATACAAAATGAATTTGAGCGACATTAAAAGCCACTGCAGAGGCTGAAAGTGGATGCAAACAGATACTGATATGTACAGGATGAGCTTATTAAGCAAAACTGTGCACCCTGTTCTTTAAAGTGACCACAGAGACCACAAGAGAAAGTTATTAAATCATCATTTATCAATTAGATAAAATTACAAGCTACTGCAAGAGACAATGGTTTTTATATTCATTATATCTAACCATTTAAACTTAGATTTACAAGCCACTCTCAATAGGTTTTCTAACCTTTTTTTACTTGTACAACACATGTTTTTTTTATGTGGTTTGGTTTCAATAAACTGACTCAATCTTTTTTGACATTAAGTAGTTTTGACTACAACACTGCTGAAAAGGTGACTATGGAGGACAAATGAATCCTACACATGCCTTCTTGTTTTTAAATCTTGAAAGAAATTTTATTTGATTAAAAACGTTAAAGTAACACGTAAGTAACTTAAATCTGGCTGAACCTTCCCTTTAACATATCAGAAAAGACATATCAGGATGCTGAAGACCACCCCAGGCCATTTTTCTACTTCATACTGTACATCATAATATATTTTAAATGTTTGTTTTAACGATATAGTAAAACTAAATCATATCATCATGAATTGGAAGCTGTGGCGTCATTCGAGCTGTATACTGCTTTTGATTCTCTCTAGCCACGTCGAATAGATAGAGACAATCCAATCATGTTAAATAGCCATTTTCCACTTCATTATATACACATCTGTGTGTTGGAAAATGCATACAAACAATCTGCTGCTGTTTTTTTGGAGTCTGTCTGTCTATTTTGGAATTGCTGGGATTCAAATATTGTAAGTGGATCATTTATATTTGTACTGTTTACAACTTTCAAGTGCATGAGATGGACTATCAAAGATTGAATCTTGTTATGAAAAAAAAATCCTTCTTCACTATATATAAAAAAAAGTATGTGAGCATTTTTCTGATGAACTGTTGTCCATTGAGCAGTTTTACGTCAGGCTTTGCAAAACTTTTCAACAGCTTTGTTTGGGAGAATGATTGTTCCAGAATATTTATAGATTATATAAATGCCTAGACTAGCATTTACATTTAAAGAAAAAAAAAATAAGAGTTGCGACCTGTGCACATGCTAGAGGTGACGACAACCTGACTGGACATCAATCAAAGATCTAATATTAGTGCCAAGTGTACATAACAGATTGTAGACTATGTTTTATCGTCACTTTTGCCGTGATATCAATATTCCTTGTGAATTTTTTTGACTTCTTTCTTTTGAATGTACAAATTGTGTTGTGTTTTTTTTTGTTGTTTCTGTTTTCTGTTCATTTAAATTTCTTTTCCTCCATTTTTCCTTCTAATTGCATAAGCATTGATGCTGTGTTGTTTCTTTTTCCTTGATTCCGTCCTTGTATTGTAGATGATAGCTCCAAAAAGCTTGTATTTAATGATGCCTTATGGTCCATGGCTTAGTGATGAGTAGATTTTGATCACAAGCTCTTTTATTTGCACCCATCCTTTACAAAGTGTATGACAATAAAAAGATGTTTTCATTTTGGACGTTTTCTGTTTCTTTTATGTCATCTTTTATCCTAGTCGACCCTTATCCATATTTTACTTTGGTTGAAGTTTTGAACGCGTCTTCATAGAGCAAAGTACAGTGTCAGTGTCAGTGCTTGATACCTAATTAAATCCTAATATTTATGATAACTTGATTTATTTAATGAGGTGAATCTGATGTGAAAATGTGCAACCTTGAAGCTGTGTGTACTAAATATCTAAAATGATCCTTTACTTAAAATTTATTTCACTATGAAACGCTCAGATGTGACAGGCGGTTATTAGAAAACCTTTCCTGCAAAAGAGGTCATGAAACAATGTGCAATATTTCCCACTGTTTTTTTAATGTCAGGAGACATTGAAATTTCACATTAATCATTTTGAAATTAGCGTAATTTACGATTTTACCAAAACTATGATAGGAACATCAACTACGCTCTGATTTTTTCTCACTCAAAGCTACAAGAACTATATTCCTGAAGTCTTGTCACTGTGTGGTTGCCTGTTGCCAGACAGACTTTAGGAAGTCACTGCACTTGGCAAAGAAATAGCCCAGCAAACAACCTCTGTGACACAACAAATTGTCATTTTTACACTTTATTTTCAAAACAAATTTTAAGACAGAATGTAAACATTTATGAATAATACTATAGGGATAGTTTGTTTGTTTAAGTAAGGTTGTGGAAGGCACTTGTACAAAGTCAGTGTACTACCTACTGTAGATGGTGGTCAGCACGCCCCCAGGAGGAGGACCGGTGTAGGAAGCATAGAAGTAAACTTCTGTGGACAGATGCAACAGCAAAACAAATTTTAGCCTCTAAAAACATAAGGCCAACCTTAAAAATCAAGTCCATGATATATTTGGCATATTTTCAAGGCTCTACCTTGTTGTCAGGAAGCACTTTACAACAGAAGCTAAAACTGTTTTTTTGTCGACCACTCTCTCAGTCAGTTTGAGTGTATGCAGATTTATCTTCAATTTAATCTGACTAACTGTTTGAAAAAACAATAACACAAACAAAATCACATGCCAACATAAGCCCTTTTTTGGGTGATTAAAATGCTGCTGTCCATGTGCGCAGACATTCTTTGCTTATCTTCCTTCACCAATAATCCTGCTACTCTTTGACTGAGGGCATGTCAACCACCATCTAGGCCTACTGTGGATAATAAACTGTTACTACATTTTGAAAACTCTCTTAAAACAATCTGAACTAGCTTTAGATGGAGCCATGCCAGCTGTTCCCATTGTCTTTATGCTAAGCTAAGCTAACTGGCTGCTGGCTTTTGCCCTGTGTTTACTTATAGAAATTGGAGGATATCAATTTTGGTACCTTGGTCGAGCAAGAAAGCAAATAAACAGACATTCCATAATATTAAACCATTATTTTAAACAAATCTTGCCACAGATACCACTCCTTTTTCTGTGGCTCACACACTCAGTAAATGGCAGCACTCTTAATCACTGGCATAAAACACTACTGTCACCTATACAGAACGTGCATATAATGTGTGACACAGCTGGCAGCTACTCTGCAGTTCTCTGTAAATGAATAAAGAAAGAGACTACTTCACTTCAATTTTAGATAAAAATATCCAGAGCAGTCCGAACCATTAGAAAACTGAGCATACACTGTGGTAAATAGTGTCCTCAAAACCTCAAAGAAAATTGGTTTGAACTCGTTCCCCTCCGTGAAAACCTTGTGAAAATATAGGTTAATTTAAAAAAAGAAAAATCAATCTTCAGCAAGCTTCACTATTCAAACTGTTATGTAAAGGTCGAGGTGAGAAGTGTTGATATTTGAAGTTTGCTGGTTCATATTTTGTGACTGAGAGTAGCCTACCTGTTTCCATGACACCCATGAACTGAGCTCATGGGTTCATCAATGAGAGGCGCTTCACCCTGCATGCTGTAACATGGCAAACACATCAATAAGTTTCTCTCACTGAAGGCTGGAAAAATACAAGTTCAACCACCTGAAACCAAATGATCTCTTTTCGTATAAAGTATAAACCTGTTAACCTCTGTCAGAGATAAACAGCCTGTACTGATCCAACTTATTACCTCTGATAAAGCCCCCCCACCCCCCACACCCCTGCACTAACACCCTTTTTAAAAACAAATAACAGCACTACAGATTTTAAATTAACATTAAAAGGGCAATGTATTAATCAGAGCAGATGTCAACAGAAAGGTCAGGAAATGTATCACTGTCATACAAAATTTGGTTATAATACAGCTCACCATTTGTGTTTCGGTTAGGTTGAGTGGCCCTTAGTGATTGAAAGAGGTGATCAACTGACAACCAACTACAGCTGGGAAAAGTTATGTCTGAGATCACATTCACATCCAGTGTTAACCTGAGATCTGTAGACAAATATCCCATTGTGGTGATGAAAATTCCTTAATAATGCAAGGTGTAAATTCTGATCAGAAGTAAAGTGAATTATTTGGCCAGAGCATGTTTTGATCTCAGCCAGGTGTGCACAGCATGACCACACACTTAATGATAAATACTTAAACAAAGCCGGTTGAAAGATCAGCTACAGCCTTCCCTCCAGCTAGCTAAAACACTAAATGCCATACCTTCAAAAAAGAGATTTTTTTTTTGGTTGGAGCACAACAACAAAATATTCTGGGGAGCCTAGTGGATGCAACGCTGTGAGCATATTTAATTTTTTACTCTCCAAAGGACCACTGGCTACATACAGCTTTTATCGGCTTTTCTACTGGGTTCAGAAATCCCTAAACTACAGCAGTCAGGTTCCCACGTTAACCACATCAATGTTGTAACTTCTTTCTGTTATCAGGCTTTTTCCTTTTGTTCATACAGGATATTAAAGACCTTTTCCTCATGTGCTTCCAATGTAAGCAATGAGGGATAAAACAGTGCTCACTCAGTGAAAAAAAAATCAAACCAAAGTTATTTTGAAGTTAATATGAGGCATCAGCAGTTCAAGCAGGTCGACCCAGATATCTATTACAGTCATGCCCTTTTTTGTACAAAATTCTCTTTGTTTTAATAAGACAAGGTTTCTTTGTTGATTTACAAACTTTGTGATAAAATACTGCAGACTTTGTCCCCAGTCATCAAACTGACCAGTATGAACAGAGGAACTGGAGGATAAAACTGTTCAGTGTTAATGTTGGCACCCAACTGTTGGCTTGAAAAATGTGAACCTTAATGGAACAGGAAGTGGCAAAAACAGGCAGCTTTGCTATTGTGTTTCATAATTATCAGAGATCGAATCATTTGGATTGGATGTTGCCTTCTGCATGTATTTGTACCTGCAATAAAATGCATTTTTTTCTGATCTGAATAGATATTCAAAGAAAAGCTAAGTGTTAACGCTTGCTGTAAATTACTTAAACGTAAACTTTCTCACACCCCTCCGCATACAGAGATTATTTTGTGTAACTTGGAGTGATTATCATTGAGAAAACAACAACATTGCCAGCTATGATGACCAGGTTTATTCCTTTTCACTTTAAATTAAGGCTGGAACTAACATCAGTAAATCTGATAAAGCTGTCATTCATTTGTCTTAGCTCCTCTGTGAATGAGCTGGCGTATAGATAACAGTGTGTGCATGCTTGTGTTTGTGTTTGTATGGCATAGAGTCAGACCTGTGAGTCACTGGTAAAGAGAAAGAGTGAGTTAGTGAGGGCATGGAGGGGGAAAATTGGACTACCGATAAATAGATGGACATATGAGAGTGCTGCTCCTCCTCCTTCTTCTTCTCTACCTCTGCCACCGAAAGTCCAGCCTCGGCCACTGAAGCGTAAAAATTCCACATCACCCAATCTCAGGGAGGCTGAAGCCCATCAGAGCATGAATGTTGGGTCTCTGTCGAGGTTCTTACAGGTGTTAAAACCTGACAAGGTTCAGTGCATTTCTCATTCAAGGGAAAAAAAATAAAAACATTTGGAATTGAAGAGTAAATTAAGATTTCACAGTTACAGGCTGAAACACTTTTTTTTATGTCATTAAATAATCATGCCAACAACATAATAACACAAGATGTTAACATGTTCTTAAGACCTGAAAGCACAACTGTAACACAGTAACAAACCCCAGGAGATCAAAGATCTGGTTGCTCTAAGACGTCACAAACTGATGCCAAGGTTCATGTACAAACTGTACATAGGTCATTACAGATATCAGTGTTTAAAGTGGTCAGTGGTTGTGTATAACCACAGATGAGATGATAAAACTCAAGGATTTACAAAAACCCTTATTTAAAGTAAGAAAGAGAAGGAAAATAAGAAGGGATCTTAACTTAAAAGGCTGAAAACTCGGGAGTGCAAAAAAATGTATTTATTGAAGAAACAAATATTCCACAAAGTTAAACCATTTTGAATTTCATTTCATTTCATTTTCTCTAAACTAGTCCTAATATTTGCACTCAATCTTTTAGTTGTCACCTTTTTATCTCTGCATGATATTATGTTCATCGCTGCATTTTTCATTTAATCCATGTATAAACTGTTATTCTGTCGGAGTTGAAGAAAAGGCTGCAGCTAATAAATCTTCATGTCTTAAAGCTGCTCATGTAATAAAGCAACTGTGGGAGTCAGTCCTCATGGCAACACCAAACAGAAACATCACATTTTACAAGAGAATAAAAGAATATTGATTGACAGTATTATACTACGGTCAGGTCTGCAGCAGAACTTCAGTCAGAGTAAGCTGCAGAAACATATCAGCTCTCTCAAATATCAGTGGTAATTGTTAGCAACAACAGTCTTTGAAAGGAACAATAAGAAAAATCTGCAACCAACTGTGCCCTTAGTGACCATAATGCATTGCTGCCATTGGATATACTGTTATTTAAAAGATGTGGCAATAAGAACTGGAAAGTTTGTTCCAAGATATAAGTTGTTCATTGAAATAAAAGTTGTCTAATTGTTGCATAAGCAACAACAATAGCTCTTTCTGTGCGCTGGCTGTTGCTCTTTCCACCTACATGTACTGTAAGAACGCAAAAATTAATATAACAATTTTTTTGAAGATATTTTAATGAGGTGTTCTGGGAAATGTAGGAAATCGCTGAGGAAGGATGGGCAAGGCAAGTTTTACATCACACATTGGAGACATAACAACCTTCCTCTAGGACCTTGATTAGATTAATGAGTCAAACAGCCAATTTAGAGCAGCAGATTAGCTTTGCCATATAGCCTCAAAGGACTGTGGGGTTCTCTTGATTCATTTAAAGACACCCACGTGGCTTATTATGCTGGAGATGTATTTCATTAGACCAGAGGTTTGGAAGACAGACGGCGAAAAAGAGAAAAATAGAGTGAGAGAGAGTATAAGCACTACAAAGTGTGCCATATAACAGGGATAGCTAAAGGTTCAGCTCATGAGCCAAAAGCCGTGCCTTTACGAAAATACCTGATAAGCCTTTAGGCTAAAGAAATGCTGGCAACACCTGTATCTAGGTTTCAATCCTACGCAGCTGTTTTTCAATAAGCAAATAGATGTGACACTTACACCAGAAATACCCTAAATCAGATGGAAACGTCTATACTGACTGAATTATTACAACCAGCGAGGCCGCCTGTCTGACATATTTGAGGAAGAAGTTCTTGGCGGTCAAACTGTGGTGATTTTCGCATGCTGCTTTAAGAGCCTGAGAGTGGCTGACTGTCTGACAACCACTTGGCAAACCAACACTGGTTTGAACTGTACATCCCAAAAATAAACCTTACATAATGGAAGAGGAGGGAGGATGTGACCCTGTCTTCCCCTCCAGCAGGCCCTATGCTGGCCCATCTGGCAAGATAATGTGCAACGGCAGTGTCTCTCAGACTCACTAGGATCTATTGTGGTTTTCTTAAAAGGAAAGTTATAAATTCTGTTGAGCCCAGTGTGTGATGATACTGTGGATTTTTACAATCCAGTCTTAAATACTACATTTTAGGATATGAATACCATTTTATGTCTTTTTCTTTTTACAGTTATGTAAAAGTCTCGTGTGTAATTGGAATTTTTTGGTGATGTGTGAAGATAAGTGAATCATGCATGTCTCTATGTTCTCATTTTTGCAATGTATAGACAAAAAGAAAATACAACTTTTCTGAAAAAAAAAAAACACGACATCTTAGCTTCTAAAAGCTTGATTTCTTTTAAGTGCCAAATATTCATTAGAAGTGAGCATCAATCAAAGTTAAGAGTAAATAAAAAAAACATTCTTGGTTAATTAATTAAGAGTCCAAACAATTAAACATAAAAAGGTTATGTTAATAATGTTATGCATATGTGCTTCTTGCCAAGAGCTAAATGAGAAGATTGATTCCACTTTTAAAACTGCCTGGTATCAGTATGGTGATAGGTAACAGATAGTTAGCTTAGCCTAGCGAAGAGACCCAACCCTAACCCTAATAAATGGGAAAAATGGCTTGTCTGGCACTAAGTAAGATAACATGTCTGCACACCAGCATCTCAAAAAACACAAAATTGTCTGCAGGTACATATAGACAAGTATGATCTTATATGTGCAAAAGGGAAGCGTAATCATTGCAAGTTGTGTGTTTATGACTTCTTCTTGCATTGATGAAGTCACCTCTTGGAATGTGTTGGTTACTATGAAAGTTGCTAGGCAACCAGTGGAAACTCTAGGAAGTCACTGAGCTGGCAGATTTGACTGGTAGTGCTGCCAATATAAGTAAACAACCTCCTGATGGTCGTCGGATTAAATTCACAGGTTTCGAAATGCTCTGAACTTCCGTGTCACTCAGAGACATTGTGTTTTCTTAAATCAACTCCACCCAGTAAAACTGTGAGAGAAACACTGGCAAAGAAAACCAAACAAATCTCTCATGTGAACTCACCGAAACTATTACTATATCTGATTGAAATGCTGATTAAAATATTGTTTTCTGGGCTTTTAAAGACTGGCAGGTGCTTTGACAGTTGAATCATTGTCTGCAAAGATGAAATGCTGAATCAAGTTTAAAAAAAACACCCGAAATATTTTTGTTTTGTTTTGTTTTTGTAATTCATCATGACTGAATGACTTTCTATGACAGCTTTCCACTCACAATGCAGAACATATCAATATATTCATTTCCTGACTCTTCATCTTTCTTCACTGCTGTTTCTCTCATCCTGGATTGGCTAAATTAAAAGAACACCTCTGAAATACAATTTCGGGATGTGATTTAAAACTGAATTCATGTGCTCTACATTTTTTGGCTGTCTGTCTAAACGTAGCCTGTTAACAGTGTGGTGTCCTGCAGGGCTGTGTGTTAAGACGGCTTGCAATTTAATGTTGTTTTTGTTTTCCTTCCCTCCCCCTTCCTGCTCCAGGCTGTAACGGAGGCATCGATGGGACTGTGTCTTTGCGTGAAGCTCGTCCTCAGCTCTGCTCACATCTGCTCCACCTGCCCTCCCACACTCTCCTGCCCCACCCTGCTTCCTCAACCCCCCCACCTCTCTTGCTCCTTCTTCTTCTGCTCCAGCTCTGACACATACATGTTTCTCCCTAACATCTGATCGGACCCTTTAGCGGCCAGCATTGGCCCACTTAACCAGAGTGGGTGACAAACACGCCGCAGACTTTCATACAGAGAGGCCTTTCTCCGCTCTATGCCTGAAGCCCTTCCACAAAATGACACCCTCGTCTTTCTGTTGAGGAATTTCAACATGCATACAACATCATTCATGCCATGCTGCAACTCATCTTAAGCTGCAAATATGTTTTTGATGCCATGATTGTGCAACATATCATTCTCAGCTTTTGTAGGGAGCTCACAACTACAAAACTTCTAATTAAACCTGGAGTGTGAAAATATGCAAAGGAGTCATTTTGACACATTTTAAAGTTACCACGGTCCTCCATAATCTTCTATGTCAACTATAATGTCAACTTCTAATGATTTAAGCTAAAGTTTTAGGTTCTGTAATGATGCATTTGGAATATGAACCCATTTCTATTCCAACTCATTTGATACACACTTTTTCAGGACCATTCGAGTGTTATTTTTTAACTGAATGGGTTCCCCTTTGTATCTGTGTGCGATGCTCAGTTTTGTTAGTTTAAGGTACCAGAGCTACTTGGTTAGGCATAGGATAAGATAATTGACTTTTGCTGCTCCTCAGGACTCAAATGACAGTCCTCTGGAGTCCTGTGTGTGACCCATTACTCTACACCAACTTCTGACCATCTGGGGATTTTTCAGCTCTTTCTTCTTTGTAAAGTGGAACCATTACAATTAACATCCAATGCTGTTGCAGATGGGTTTACATATGAGTTAGCAGGGTGCATCAAACACAGAACCTAAAGGGGGTACACGCTTCATTACCAAGTGTTGCCAAAGGGTTCTGAACAAGTTTCTGCATGTGATGAGTTGAGAGTGAGCAGAGGGTGAAAATACTGAAATGATCCACATTCTAATGACTTCTCAAGGGTTTTTTGGCTGAAGAAAAAGAAAAACTCAACTTCATTCAAAATCACATGTAAATGTATTTTTTTTTTTGTCGATCCAAAATATCACCACTTTTTTTTTTTTTTAATTTGACATCTCACAGTGTTGTTCAAAATTATTCAAAATGTAGTCTTTGATAAAGACTTTTACAACTAATGCATCACTCGAACATTATTTTCTGTTGCATTTGGTATTTTTTCAAATCAACTTTCTTTTTTTTTCCTTCTTTCCTTATGTCTTGTTTTCAATACATGGATCCTAACTCCTAGAAATTACATAACCATACTACTAAATTGCAACAGCACATACAATTCTTAAAAGAATTAACCCTACATGCAGTAAATAATGAGGCATACTTAGCACAATAAAGAAACTTTTTCAATGAACATATCTGCAAAGTTGCATAATGTTCATATAAATACATCCACAAAATGTTCAGTGACAACTTATTCATGCCTCCTAGCATCCTTACATTTTTCTTATGCTTTTCAAAACAATCTTCCAACCAATTCCCTTTTTGTTTTTAACAATATGATGTAATGTAGCTGTAAGCTAAGCTGTTGTCCAAATGTCAGTGTAGAAATGTTCCTTTAAAAAAATAAAATCAGATGCTGTCAATCACCACTCCCCTCCCTCTGCCAAAATGGCCCTCCATATTTTGAAACCATTAGGCTGGCAGGTATATTCACTGGTGCTTCCTGCTATTCACCATCTGCTTATTAGTAATTTTTTACATTTATGTTTAGTTTTTTTTAAACTATCCTTTAGTGAGAGATGGATCAAGATTGTGCTGTGGGACTAAAGATACAAACCCAATTCTCAAGCATCACAGTTTTGCGTTTTGTAAGCTCACAGTCAACCCCGACTCACCTACCAAGCTTTTCTGTGCTGTACAAAAAATGAAGTCTTTCATTCACTTAAAAACAAATGATCTGTATTATGATTCATATCACAACGACATGGGGCGAAAACAAGTAAGTAGTATATAAAAGTAATTTCTAAGAGGCAGGATTGACATGACACAGCACTTTGAATGTTTTTGAATGGAATGATGCTACATAATCACTCTAATGCTGCGCTGATGGTCAGATCTGCAAGCTGTGCAGCACATCAGCAGTCTTCTTATGGTGACCAATAAGCAGCTACATAAATGCAGTATGGGGGTTTAGTGCATTGTTCAAAGGCACCTCATCCACAGCAGTTATGAAGGGAAAAGTGATTCTTTGATTTTGTCATCCAGATTTTCCAAGTTGATCCCATTTTTTGAAGCAGTTTTGAATACATACATATGATTCTTTAAATCCTCTCTTTTTTAATGTTGCTCCAAGTTCATGTGAGCAAAATCATCACCTCTTTTTAATGCAGAAATCTCTGCACACAATCCTTTGATCAGTCACTGATTTTTTTTTGTTGCAAAGAGAAAGAAAAAATTGTTTTCTCTCATATCTTTATTAAACTCTGAACCAAGTTTCTTAAATTTACATGCTAGACTCAAGCAGGTCATTTCTGTGAGAATGGAGGGTATCAAACACTGGTGAAGGAAACTTGTGAATGAAAATACTTGACTCTATTACATGATCTAATAACTTAGAAATCATACAACCATTTTTTTGGAAGGTGAATTAATCTTTTCCCAGCGAGTGAAGAAGAATGAAATGAATTCCAAAAAAACCTGAACCCGCCAGACGAATGTTACAATATATCCAATGATATTCGCATCTGCAGAAATATATGACTTTTCTTTTTCCCTAAGATTGTTTTTTTTTTTTGTGAATAACAGTGTGCATCCTGCTTGAGTAAACTACACAGATACAAAAATGCAGATAACTGTGTTTGTGAACGAGCAAATAGATTATTCAAACTCATCTCCAACTAATGTAGGTGTCTAATGACCTCGAGGCTATGCAATGAGAATCATGCAGCTCAATATTTTAAAAAGTGAGATTTTTTTACTGAAGTGCAGATTTAATTGACTCACCTACTCATTCATGAAATTTTGAGTGTGCTTTTAACATTTTCACATTTGTAATTAAAAAAAAAAACCCTATTGTCTTTCAACGCACAAGAAATTTAACACAAATTTAAGGCATTTTTGGTTTATTAAGGGAGAACATCTTCCAGTAAACTATGATTATGTTTTTGTTTTTTTTTTTAATATGATGTAGAGCATATCAAATCTCCTGTAAATTTCACAATAGTCAACAGGGACAGCCCAGGAATTGCTTATCTTCAAAATGGGAATGGTCTGTAGCTCTCTGTTAACAGCCACAGTCACTACATATGATGTATGAATGTCAGTGTAAACACACCAGGTCTTGGACAGAGTGAATAAGAAAAGCTATGGTTTGTTGCTTTTTTCACGTTGCTTTTACATGCACATAATGATGTAGCTATTACCAATGATGTGAGCAAAGCAAGTGTCTGATTAGGCTATTGACATGGTTTCACACTGTGAATACTCTCTCCAGTTAACAGTACCCTTTTGGGAGTGATGTAGTTATTTTTTCATTCCCACATGATTTATGAAAGCTTTTCTGTTTTTTAATTTTCAGTCTGTCCTAAGGCTATTCAGTATAAAAATTAATCAAAACTATGACTTTTCTGCACCAATTTCTGAGTTTCTCATTCAAAATGAACAAAACTCCATCGCTTAATATAATTCAAAGTAGGTGATTTTAAAAAAAAAATTATAAAGGCCCAGGCAGAGCAAAAGATTACAAATGTGGGAAATGTTTTAGGTCTGCCCGCAGCTATACAGACTCCCTCTACATGTTTTGATTTTAAGCCTTTGGCCTGACCATTTAGAAAAACTACATCTGTAATGCTTCACAGGTGATGAGGTTAAAGGGTAAAGCTGATGATATTATATGTTATTCTCGCTGTCAACAAAATGAATGAAAAGACTGAAAGTAACAATATGGTAATCTGTTTCTTAGTATATTTATTAACTTATCTGCCAGCCCCAAGTCCATTGTTTGAAATTTATAAATCTTTAAAGTTATATATACTTTGATTTTTTTAGCTCTTACAGAACAAAAAATAATTGGTAATTATAATCAGAAGAACCTGAAGTTTCAGTGTGGTCCATTTTATGTCCATTTAACATTTACTATGTCTGAGACTGGATGAATTTACCAAAACTTTTGGAAAACATCAGTGAAATTCTGTCTTTTTTCCTGCAGTTAACTCAGACAGTGCCTCAGGGAGTCTGTTAGTTTTGTTTTTTGAATGGTATTTAGAAAACGTATTTAAATGTTTTAAGCTTTCAAGTGAGGCTTTAGCTACATCTGAGCTTTCTTGAGCAAATTATAGCCATTTATTATATTATTATCCCAGACATTATCCTAGACATGAGAAATGGGTGTTGTATTTTTTTGACATCTATATTTATCCAGTAGATGTGTTCTAAAAAGTTCAGAACATGACAGAAAGAAAAAAATCATAACGGAGGACACTGAACAAAAAGTGACTTGTTAAAATATATAATATAAACAACAAAAGCTAACAGTGCAAACTATGAAACGCTTCTTCAGAAAAGCAATACAATGTAAAGATCAGATACGAACGAGATACAAGTCTTGAAAATGATCTTTACAAACTATTTTCAAATTGATAAACAAACAAGAAGTACACGCTACCACCAAAAATCTGAAAATCTCAAGTTCTTATGACTTATGTGTATTAAATTAGCAGTTTAAAAGTCTCAGACAACAATGATGTAGACAAGAATAAGGTGTATCAGTTCTGGTTAGTAGGTTAACCTCATTGTTGGTTTTTGTCTTTTCATTAAATTTTCATTTGGATTTTATGGTGTTTTGTTAGAGTACATAGTACATCCATGAACTTTGCCCTGCTCACATTATTGTCCAATCCATATTTCTGATTTGCATGTAAAAGTGACAATAAGTTTGGAAGAAAGGAACAGAAACTTGTCAGTTGCCTTTTTATCTAATAGTTTTGATCACGACACAAATATACAATCAACTTTGTGCCCACTCTAGTTAAAAATTTGAAAGTCCTGTCCTAACTAGCTCCTACTGTTTTCAAACAGCGTACTTTATAGACAATGAGGCTCTGCATTCAGTGTGTGTTCACAGTGTGGGCAGAGGATGAACCACGTTAGACTTATTTCTCTGCAGTTCCTCTAAACCCTCCTACATGTGCTTGGTTAATAGGGCCCTGTTGAGATCAAACACAGTGGCAGGACATCAAGAAAAAAAAAAAAAGTGAAAGGGGGAAAAAAACTAATTCATAGAAGAAGAAAGCCAGCTCAAGACTGCAAAATGAGCTGTCCTTGGCTCCCCTGCTCACCTAATTCCCTCTCACTCGACAAAATATTAACACAAGTCTCATGCAAAGTCATCTGTGGGAAACCAGCTATCCATGACAAATTCCGATGAGTCCGTGCAATGAATGGATGTAGAGATGTTTATTTTCCTAAACAGAATTGTTCATGGCTCATTGTTGACAGCGGCAATGAGGCTGCAGGAATTTGTGGATACATGCATGTGTGGATTATCATGAAGTTATGACTGTATAGAAAACCTTTTCACTTGTAAAACATTTATTTAATTTTCATTATTCTATTTTTATTTATTACATTCATTATTAATTATTTATCAAAATTTAAAAAAGTGTTAAAAGGTGCAGTTAAAGATCCTGCATTTTGTTTTTTATGTTTGATGAGAGTTAAATGGGAAGATTAATACCACTCTCATGTCTGTTTAGTACATATATAGCAGGAGCAAGCAGCTATTTAGCTAAGCTTAGCTTAAAGACAAAAAATGCAGGAAAAGTTATTCTGGCTCTTATTATCAGCAAATTGTCATACTGTTATTCTAGGTTAAGCTAACTAGCTGCTTATTCATTCATCTTAACTGTACAAACTTGAGAGCGTATTAGTCCTCTCAAAAAAGAGGACACGTTTACTCATTTTTAAAGCTAAAAAAGAAATTCTATTAAAGTCTGAGGTTCAGCAAGAAGGGAAAGTCATTGTGCTGTGTGACACTAAGAAACACCATGAAATTGTTCTCAGTTTGACTGTTACTGAAAGGGCTTCTCACATTAGTTTTTACATTTTTTTTACAAGTTTTGCTTGGAAAGGTTAGAAATGTCACTTTAATGCTGTCATCAAATCAAAGTCGGGAAAACTTGAGAATGTACGGGATGATGTCAAATACAAGCAGCTTTTCCCCAAGGGAGAGTTGATAAAATATGAACAGATTAGCCAAAATATACAGTATACCCTCCTTTATGAAGATAACTGCTTCATATTTTAATTCACTGTTATATTGCTGATTCAAATGTGCTCTGAATCTGCTTTCATCTATAAGTGGATACTGTGTGCTATATAAGAGAGGTATTTTTGATGTATTTTCTGTAAACCATTGCAGTTTTTCTCTCCTTTGTGGTCATTTTGTTCCTGAAATGCTTTGCTGCAACACAGTCATGCTTCTTCTCCTCCAGATTGCTGAACTTTGACAAATCCTCAGCTCCCTCATCATCCAAATCTCTTTTCTCTTTTCTCTTTGTGACCATCAGCATCACTGTACTCATGATAACATCAACATCCATACTGCTGTCCTCACTCAAAAGAGCTTATCATCCAAGCTTGTAATGGATCTTCATTTGTATAATTTGTACAGTAAAGTTTATAAAAAGTTTTCTACCCTTCCAGAAATTATTTAGTTTCTGCTGTTTAACTGAATGTCAATGAATAACAATTTGCAGGCCTTGTTATAAAATTTGTGTTTTTTGTGCAACCTTTGGGTTTGTTCTACTGTCCAGAAGAGAAGAAAAATTATCAATAAAACTTTAAGTGATAATTTCACGGTTGTCAGTGTGGAAGTTGTGTCCCTTCTGTTCTTTTAATAATAAAAAAAAAAAAAACAGGCAACAAAAGAAATGCTGCTTTAGAAAAAAAAAGACCCAAAACACTAGAACATCAGAGCTTCATCTCATGCCGTGTGCATCAACTCCTTCATGTGTTATGACTCTGTTTGTCTCTGCTCTGTGAGGGAAAAGGTTGATGTTTTTTAAAGAGTCTGCAAACAGTCTGACTCATATTGTGCCCTGAGACATCATTAATGTTGCTATTAATGCCGTTCATGTTGCCTCGACATAAATTTAGAAAGCTAATTCATTATTCTCTTGATATTGACCAGGGAAGGCCAACTGAACTCATTTGATACTTTATTATTATAGCTCATGGCAGTAATTTGAAGGATAGCACACACATACACACACACACACACACACGCACACATACACACACACACGCACACTCACACACAAGTACACACACACGCACACACACATGCATACACACACGCATACACGCACACACACTCTTAAAGCTAAAACAGGCCATTTCTGCAAATTGAACCACTTAAGATGTGCTTATTCAATATGTTAAACACCTGTCTAACTTTTACAATTAAAAGATTACTTTACAAAATGCCAAATACTGAATGTCAGTAAAGAATCCATTCTTTTTCTGTCATATATACTCATGTATTCAGTGTAGGGAGCACAGGGAGCGAGGCACAGTACACTCTGCACAGGCTGTCAGGCTTAAAAACATGACCAAGACAACCATTCTCACTCACATTCACTCTTACAGGCAATTTAGAGTCTCAAGTCCACCTACTGTAACCAGCTGCGAGAGCAAACACACACCGACTCACAAAAAGAAAGCCCCCAGATGCATTGTGATATAAAACCCACGACTTTGTTGCTGTGAGGCAAACAATAGCTTGTGGCCACTGTGCAAAGTCAGCACTGCATCTATTCCTTTAAAAAACATGACTCAAGAGCACGGCTATGTTAGCAGAGGTTTGAGTAATTTTATGAAATGTCATCAGTTTTTTTGGTCAAATTTTATGAACAATATCAAGCTTTTTCTATAGTTAAAAAAAGCAGTCAGTAAGTTCCTCACATTCTGTTTAAAAGAATTTGACAGTAATAATTCTTAATCTATGTCTCTTGTGGTCAGTTAGTTTGATTTAAAGGGCATAGTATGTAGGATTTTCCTGAATAATGGTACATCTAAAAATTCAAAAGAGCCAAGTGCAGGTAAAAAAAAGCCTGCATCTTTTGGTGATGAGATTTGCATTTGCACAACTGTCAAACATCATAAGAAAATAAAAGATGCTAACTACATTTAGCAAAACCTGCTACTTACTGATTTTGGTAAACACACTCCTCATCTGAGCCTGGGTCTTACTGGGGCTTGTACGGCTTAATCTCCCCATGTTCTCCCTAATGCTAACTTTAACCATCTTGATGCAGGCTGTTCTTTCACCAGTCAACCCAAGTAGTTGTAGTGGGTGGGGCATGAGGGCTGTGACAAATAGATCCCGAATTTTGCTTAACAAAGGAGAAAGAATAGATATGATTCCAACCTTTTTTTCATTTCATGTTTAACTTTTCATGTCAGACAACTTGGTAAAACAAAATATTAATACAATGTCTGTTAACACAGGCTAGTTCAAAACAAGTTATTCTAAATAATGAAGTGATAGCAGATTTATTTTCCTGTGAATTAGTCCTTTAAAGACAGAAGCATCTGTATCCCCCCTCCCCAGATTATTTCTTTATATGTGTAACAAATTATAAAAGTTAATATAACACATTTATGAATAAATACTCCAGCTCAATCCACTATCAATCTTCTTCTTCTTTTTCTTTTTTTTTAGTTAGCCTTTTACACCCTTACACTCTTTAGTGTTTGGACAACCTTTTGGTAAATCCTGAACAATCCTCCAGTTTCTGGTGCAAATTTGCAGAAAAAAGTCTCTGCGGGATTCTGGAGCCGGGAGAGTCTCGTAACACCCACACTCAGAAGAAAGGAACAATTTGTGACACCTCCAGATGTGTTTTTGCTCAAGAACAATCCTGTTGGATACAATCAGTGTATTTTCAGACTTCAGAGGGGAATTACTAAGCAATGGAGATAAAGGAGGAAACTGAAACTTACTCCTGATCTTTATGGACCTCCATCCCAGTTTTACTGTAAGTGCTGCCATTTGCCCTCTGAGAATAAACCACAGCTTAGTTTGCTTTGATGTGGAGACAGTGCAGGTGGGTATATTGTTTCTTAAATGAGAACCTTTTACCTGGTTTTACTTACTCATAGAAAGAAAGCATGAAGTTCTATCTAGAAGTGTGCAAGTGCACTTTACTGATTACTTCCGTAATTTTTTTTTAGAAACTGGATACTCTGTTAACTGTAAGAATAGCAGATAATGAAACAGAAGGTGAACTTGCAGAGTATAGGCAAACATAAACTTATAAGTAAGTACAAATGCTAAATAAAACTGTGGTACACAGACTTAACTACACAAGGGAGAGAAAACTAGGGAATCAACAAAGACAGGAAGTAACAGAGGCTTGATAAGAAAAGCTACAAAAATGAACCAGGAAAAAAACTGAACCCAAAGCACAAACCATGACAAATGATAATAATCTGGACTTCAAACACTAGTAGCGTCCTAACCAGGTTACTTTGATGAACACGCCTCTACATCATTTTTAGGCTTCACACTCAAACATGACTCAGAAAGTGCTTCTAATATCTACTTGTGAGCAACTAGCACAAGTCACTTCATGCTTGTAATTTGAAATATCCTGATGCACCCACACTTGCAATTTGCTGTCTGTAATACTAATATGATCCAGGATTTCTAAAACCCACCTGTGTTTCTTTGTAAAGGATGAGGAAATTAAGAGCCAACACTTCCCTCTTACATGTCTACTGATTGAAAAAAGGAGCACGACGGAGTTGGATGAAAAATCTATTTGGTATGTCGGGGTAGGTGTGGTTCGGTGGAAACTCTGCTTTGATTAGATACGCAGAAGTATGATAATAATGCAGTGTTTTTGTTTTGGATTAGTCATGCTATTGTTCCTGAAATTCAAAGAGTACAAACCAGTTGCTCATAATCCTTCGCCTGACTGCTGGTTTTCTATCCTACCACTTAATTATAGTTAATTACAGCTAATTGTAGTTATTTGGGTTCACCTTGCATTCACAGTGTGTTCATCACTTTCTAATTAGATAGCCAGCAAGACTTCTGAGTCCCATGATCAGGGCTGAAACCCACGCCTTTAAAAGATGATACTAAAAAAACAAAAAAAGAATCATAGTTGACTTACAGCACTAAAACACATGTGCAGTCTTGAAGCTACGATGTGTCGAACACATGCATGAACTCAAACATTGTTGATCAGAATGTCATGTAGTATATCAATTTAAATACTAAATGAATATGCATAATAATTATAAATGTCATGATTAAATGACACATAGAGGAAATACAGCACACTGTAGAGAGAGCTCTGACTTGCATCGTTTAATGGATTGACTTTTTTGAGTAAAATCTTTAAAGTTGCAGCAAAATCTGTGACATAAAAAATGCAGAGAAGATATTGTGCTCTATATGTCTATATGTGCAGCTCACTAAGCCTGGGGTGAACTCCGACAGCAATTATTTTGCAGAGGGCTTCTGAATTATGTGAGACGAAGCAGTGAAGAGCCTCACAGCTAATGACAAGTTTGACCTTTCGGGAAGATCGGAGTCGTTGTTCCTCGTAGCAGCATTGTTGAAGGAAGCCAGCAGTGGATGGGAACATGCTAAGATACAAGGACGCAAAAAAAAAAAGCTTGTCTTTAACTTTAATTATCTACATTAAGTAAAAAATATGAGACTATTGCAGAGAGCTCTCTCTCTTTTTTTGCACGTGGTTGTTTGTGCATTGAAAATGGACGCGGCCCTGCACAAGCCATCAAGCAGCAGCATTAGAAATATAAAGCTAATGTGAAGCATTCACTGGATAATGGCATTAGCAAGATAACATCGCCTAAATAATTTGCAACATTGTTGTTTCCCACAGAGATTCTACCATATTTATAGATGTTTGCAGGAGCCATTATAGTTGTTCGCTATGACCACATCAATTGTTTAAGACCATTGCAACACAAAATAGAATTCATACCAATGCTCCTTTGGTGGAAGTTTTTGTAAAACTAATTTAAAGTTCTGGAGATCAATAGCACCAGTGGGCTTATCCTCTGACTTATAGATTATGAATTTGAAATTGTTGCCACTCCCATGGAACCCATTATTGTGCTTCACTGGAATTTGGGAAAGTGATTTCAACCCCTGATGTTGTTGAGTTTTAAACCTCTAACAGGTCAAAGTGGCCTCATGTGGACTATAATATACATAATGGTCATATAGTGTTAATGGTCATAGTCTCAGAGCGCTGATTTGAAAGGTTTAAAACCAGGCGAGCACCTTGATCTCACCCAGGACCACAGCAAAAGACTGTTTCCTTTCTAAATTTTCATCATGTCCAGCAATTTCAAATGCAAGAGGATTTCACAGTCTTTGCTCAGACTATTGCTTCTGACTCTCTAAAGACTTTAAAGGACTCAAGAGGCAAATGAGTTTTACAAAGGCTTTGTCATTTTTTTTTTGATAGCAGGTTTCTTTGAAATATACTTATAGTTTCTCCGGTGCACATTTTGAATCAGAAATTGATATCCAACCTCTTTTTTTTAAAAATTGTTTGATGTGGCTGACAAGCTCACAAGCAGTCTGCCAACAATGTAAGACAGTTTAATTTATTAAAATTTATTTACAACAAATTAGTCAGTAAAATAAAAACAGATGGGTAGGTTGACAAAATTAATATGTGGAATAGACTATTGAGAGCATGCTGCCCAAATGTTATGTTTGCAATCCAAAAGATGTTTCAACAAAAAGCCAATACAAGGACATGTGTGGGAGGGGGATCTCTCACTGGCTGGCTGCGACTCAGGTGCATCTCATAGAATGCTTGATAGTGCTGCCTTCAGGTCCAGCCTCTGCAGACAGGAAAACAGAGCAGAAAAAACAAAAGCAAAACAGAGAGGCAGTCATGGCCATATTCAAATTTTCATGACAGTTTATTTAGTTGAAAAAAACAGAATCACATTGAGATACAAAATGTAAAAAAAAGATTTTTTAAAATTAGTTTTCCTCTTAAATTTGGCCACAATTCTTTTTAAAATAACAACAGCAACAATAGAACTATTAGGGGTCAAAAGTGCCACAAGTGCCTAACTTTTTATCTTTACACTCTCGTTTGGGCAAATATTTGACTTTATACTTAGAAACTTAACATAAAAAGGATCAGCTGTGAGTCAGATTATGCAGGAATAACTTGGCATTCTGGTAAAAAAAAATTACTCACTCTGTTACCCATAGATAGATGAGAGGACTGATACCAGTCTCATATCTGTCTGATTAATATGAAGCTACTAAGCCACATAGATGGTTAGCTTAGATTATCATAAAAACTGAAAAAAAGGAGAAAGCGCTTGTCTGACACTGTCCAAAGACAACAAAATTCACTGGCCAGTTGTTTCCCCCGTTTCCAGTCTTCATGCTAAGCTAAGCTAAGCAAACAAGCTGTTAGCTTCATACTAAAGGCACAAATGTGAGTGTCTTCTTCTAACTTTGCAAGAAAGATAATAAATGCATCCCCATGTCTATGTTTCTATCTTTCTTTATATTCTATCTGTTCGTGCACAGTATCTTTAATGAAGCCTTAATGTACAATTTCATTTTTTGTCTGTATCTGATTTTTTGTGTGTGAGTGATTGTTCACATTATTGTTAACTAGTCACAGTCCTGTCACAGTGACCCGCAAGCACAAAAGAACAAGAAGAAGCCAGATGCAGCACGTTGTGTACGGAATAAAACGAGTAACCATGAAGACCACAGATGTCAGTGTTTATGTTATTTATGTTATTATGATAATGTATGAGCAGATGATATCTTGGAGGGGGATGAAGAGAAAGAGAGCTAAATGTTTGTACAGAGTTCACAGCCACTGCTCCACAAAAAGCAATAATCAGAGGAGCATGTGGATACGGAGTCGGAGCCAGGAGTGGTGAGATCATAACATGAATGGCTTCAGTGAAACCGATTTCTTTCAAAGTTCAAAATGGCAGCAGATACTTGTTACCACATCTGTCAGTGCCTCTTCATAAGGCTCTTGCAGTAATAAACTTTATGCTTCAGGCAACACATCTCCTTTGATAAAAATGATCGTGTGTGATTCGTGCCTGCAGTGTGTATGTAGCTTCGGGCCTTATCTGCGTTCTACCCAGAAGACATTCTGCCATGCCAAAGTGAAAAGCCACCACAGGTGTAAATACTAATTTAATGATGAAATGCACAAAGCTGCTACAGTTTCCTGTTGTGCAAGTTGGCTCACTGTGATGCAATGGTGAAATGTTCATTTAGCATCAGCAACCATTTAAAGTCGTTCATAGTGCTCATTTAAACCTCACACTATGTTCAGTCAAAGCTCCTATTTAAAAAAAACACTGGTACATAAATCAATCATGTTATTTTATTATCTTGTTCTCAGCCTACCACTTAGTTAATGATACCTTTTCTGCAAAGACAAGTTGAAATGCTGGCTGTGAGAATATAAAGACAAAAGGTGTGTGCCAGATGCACAGATGTTACCAAAGTTGGAGTCTAAAATATAAGTAGTGAGTGTATCTATGACAAATGATTCTTCAAAAACATAAAAAAACAGTCATTATTATAAGTGTAGGCAGTCAGTAAGGATTGATTTGAAGGATTGATTAATGAGTTTGGGGTTTCCTTCGGAGCAGTGGTTGGTTTGGTTAGAGGTAAAACTTTAAGCCAAAAATCTCTGAGCAAAATTGTCAGAAAACTTTGCTCCAGGATCAAGTTCAAAGTAGATTAGGGTGAAACGGCTGTAAGATACAGAAAGTTGCAAATTCATGGGGCTTTGCGACAAATTTAGACCCATAATTCATATGATAAAATACTCAAAAATGTCAAGAGATGTACAGTAAAACATGATACGGTTTGGATAAAAGACTTCCTGCATCTAAAACACTGCAAGCTCTTTCATGCCACCCACAAGCATTTTGGGGCTTGACACCACACAGGCTACTCGTTATCATCCTCAACAGTCTGTTGACATGAAACAAAATGGAGCTTATCTTTCTTGATAATGATTTTGCCTGATGACCTTGACAGAGAGCAAACAGCTGATTTCCATGTGCAGCGCTGCCCTTGGCTCTTTCCAATCCACTGTCTTTGGCTCCACAGCGTTGACCCTTTTATCTGTGCTCAATTCGTTGGTTACAAGATGATCTCAATGCCAACAAAGAGTGGGTGTTTTCTTTTCAAGTGAGAGATTTTGCATGAAATGCCCCAGCTATGTTCCTGCCTCGCACTAGCCCACTGGTCTTAAAAGATTTTCAGTTTCACCCAGGAGCTACAGGGAAGCAACGCAGATGTTATATAGTGGATCACATCAAAAGAAACAAGTTCTCCGCTTCATAGTCGGTGAGAAACTGCTGGCCCCGTCAGATCTCCTCATTTATCACCATTTAGCCAGCACTGCTCACTTCATTTCGGACTTTCCAGTGTGTGGTACAGCTGACAACTTCTGAGCTCCCAACGTCCCCTCTTGCAACGCAATATATATTTCAAGTCTCTGAGAGTTTCTACTCTAACCCCGTGTCAGATTTTACTCTCGTATTACTTAAGTGATAAGCAGGCTTTTCTAACATGAGCCTTTCCTAAATGTCCTTTTAAGAACAATAAGATCGGTGGAAAACAGGCTAACGTTGTTGTTCTCGCATCTGTTGCAGTCAAGTATTTACCCACAAACCTGTTATTTGCCTAAGAGGTTGCACATGCAAAAGGAATACTATCCACTGACGCAAACAAAAAATTTGCCCCATCATTCAGGTCAATCAAGTTGGACGAGGAGCTGCTGGCTGCTTGATTCTTTTTGATATGTTGCAATATTTTGTAGCCTGGGTGCGGTGACCAGTCAAGCAAGACCGGGAAATTTCCCGAACCCTTACTGGATGCTCTTTGTGACCAAACACAACCAGACCTTAATGACAGCTTAGTTACAAAACAAAGTTAAGAATCTTAAAGGTTCAGTTAAAGGGGTTAAGCATTGAACGATGCTTTGACATATCCATGGACTGAAGAAATCTGCATTTTCAACATTTATTCAGGTGACAAAGCACAACATGTAAACAGAATTATTGTAAATTAGCATCAAATTTAAAAATGCTGTTGGGTGATTACATCTGCTGTACACTACCATCATAGACTGTCAAAAGATAAAATTCTGTGTTACATTTTACTATATGAGACACCACAGCATGAATTTTATAAAGGATTAACTTTCTCTATCTTCTTTCTGTTTTGGTGACATAATCTCTTTCTTAAGACCAAGTAAACATGCACCATTTGTTGAGTACTTCCTGGCCAAATCTTTTATTGTGTTTTGAGGGGAAGAAGCTTGAGGCTAACTCATAGGATTGTTTTTAAAAGCAGATATACATTAAGGCCATCTGTCCTTTTAGTCTTTCCGATATGTAATGCATTTTAACATTGATAAGCCTACAGAACCGAAGTGCAGAGCAAGTGAGGTACATTTGCCCTGAGCAATACACCTGATAGTTCTGGAAAGAATTGAATAAAGTACTAATTTCTCTTGCATTTATAAGCTTAAAAGTAGACAAGTACCTCTAAATGTACAGATACAAGACCAGTAGTGGTAGACACTTGGGGCCCTATCGTACACACGGCGCAAACACAGTGCGCCTGTGGTGCAGGTGTCATTGCTATCCTACACCCGGTGCAAGTGTCATTTTTGCCACAAGTTTCTGTGTGCTGAGGGGTGGGAGGTCTGAGAATGAAGGCGGAATGGAGGCGTGTCCTGGCGTGTTTGCTATCGTATACCCAGCGCATTGAGGTCAAATGCGCCAGGAGTTTAGACCAGCCAGAACCTGGTCTAAAAGGAGGTGCAGACGTAAAAACAGCCTTTAGCATGATCAGAAAAACAACGAAATATTATAATTAAATAATAATTATCTATAACACAAACCCTGAGCCAAGATTTATGTCTCCTCACCGCTGAATCGCCTCTCTTTGTTTGAATTTAATATCAACAAGTGGCTGAAAGAAAAACAGTCTGTAAACCATTAATTACCACATGTATTCTATTCACAAAATGAATTTAATTTCTAGGTGTGTGTGCATGTGCCTGCGTGCGTGCGTATGTGCACGTTTGCCTGTGCAGGCGAAAACATATTGTAGACATAGATATGACAAAATATGAAAATGTTTGCTTTTTAAACGACTTGATTTAAGGAGGAATTAGCTGAGAGCTGTCTGACACAACACATTCCTGAGCATTGTTCCTGTCCATCAGAATAAATGAATGAATGAATAAATGAATAAATAAATAAATTCTTGTAGTTCAGCCGTCTGTTTACGTTTGCGCTGGGTGTAAGATAGCAATACGCCTGCGCCACTGGTGCACGGCGCAACCAGTCTTTAAAGGGAATGAGAGCGGATTCTCCAATTGGTTCACACGTTTTCGGTCAAAGAAACATCCATGAAACACCCATGAATTGATGAGATGATTCTACACAGCTGATTGGACTACCAGCTGTGCGCCAGTGGCGTATTGGGCAGGGAAGAGCAGGATTCCTTTGCTGTTCCTGGAACAAGGTGGCAAAGGTTGACCTGAAAACTCCCCTGAATTAATTTGAACCCCCCAAATGCGCCAATGGCGCATGGCGGAAAGCGTACGATAGGGCCCTTGCTGTTTGAATTTAGGGACTCCAAGTTGTTTTCATTAAAAGTTTCCCCTTTGTGTTAGTCGTGGTGCTTCCTAGTGCTTCACATAGAAGAAACTAACACAGAAAAAGATGTAGTTGTAAAACTTGAACTAAGAAATAATGGAAAACAATAAAAACTACAAAAATAAATGAGTAGAAGAAGGCGAGCTAGCATTAACTTGTCACATTCCTGGCTATCAACGATTATTTGGAAACCTTTGAGCTTGAATGCCATCCAGTGTGACTCACCACACCTGCATGTAAGCACTTTCACAACCATGGCTGCCCTGCCTCTCTGTCCTGGCCCTCTCTGCATCAGCTGCGTGACTGCGTGACTGCTGTCATACTTGTCCCTTCAGTATCTTCTGCACAACCTGAGCTTGGTCAAAAGCAGTTGGTGAAAATCTCCAAACTGAGGGCCTGCTGCTCTAGCTCCAGTGTGTCAGTACACAAATGGGAGAAATCTCTCATTTTTATCGTCTCTGGAGATGTTCAGGACTTCAGCTCTAAGTAGTTAAAGGGATATTTCCCAGAGATAATGAAACCTCTGACCTGCAGTTGGCACTTCAGATTGTAATCAGTAGCATCACTCACGCCCTCATGTAATAATTCCACACAGCGTTTCACTGAAGCATTGCTGATTATGTTTTTTTTATAGGCGACTCCACCTGCATTCTCTTATGGGTTTTAAAAGAAAACTCCCACTAAGCTGTAAGTAAAAAAACAGTGTCATAGGCTGCCACACTAATGCTCTTCCCTTTACTGCCTCAACCTCTGCAGCTCACACAGTAAGCTAAGTCAGATAATATTAGGAAATACTTTTTGGAAACGCATTTTTGACATTGAATATATGCATTTCGACTAAAATTTGATTGTTTGGGTTTTATCCTTTCTTCACATTGGTCTATTGATGCCACTGTATAAGCATTGGCTGTCAACACAGTTTTTTTTTTTTTATTTCTGACACATTCACTGAACAGACAGGTTTTTAAAAACGCTGTTAAACAGCCTCACTGGTCTGCCAAGAAGCAGACACATGATGGAAAAATATTTATGTTGCCATAGAAACAAAACAAAGAGCACTTCTCCTGAATATGACTAATTAGATGTCATTAAAATGTTGGGAAAAGGTAAGATGTAGTAAGGCAATAGATACAAGTAAGCACATCATGATGCGCATGCACGTCTAAATTTGAGTGGCCATACTACATATTCGCTATACATCACAGATATACCTGCATTCCTGCAAATGTAAAGTTAATACAGTCAAATCTTTGGTTCAAAAGATGAATGAGGCACCGAATAATTTTCTCGATCCAGTGAAGGACTGGCTGTTGGTCCAATAGGCTGATAGAAAGAAAAACCTCACAGGGAAATGACTGAATTAAAATCCAAAAGATGTGAAATTACTAGTATGGCCCTTCTAAATGGTTTATGTAGAGGAAATTATTGGCACACACATTCATGGAGGCATGAAAAAAGAGTCGTGCAAACAAAAAGTCTCCTGCAGCCACACATACACACACTTGCGTACAATAAAACTCTGTATTTTTCCTTTAATGGGTAAAAAAAATGGGAAGAGAGAAGATGTATAAAAAGAAACCAATGTAATTTTAACGAGGGAGTCTTAACTCTGGGCAAAGTGCGACGTAACGGGGCTAAGCAGGGGCTTTGCACAGTGATCCACATGGTGTGTGGCTTTATGAGAGGGCAGATGGTACCACTCAAGCAGGAAGTGATTGACATAATGACATGGCCGACCACGGAATGTGGGTGTATGTGTGTACTGAATGAGTATGTGTGTCTAAAGATACATCCTTTAAGTGGATTCAAAGAAATTTGTTTTCTTATAAAATGATGTTTTTCTTGTGAGTATGTGTGTGTGTGTGTGTGTGATGTTCAGAAATTGCACTCCAATTTGTCTGCATGATGACACGTCTAGTGATAGCTGATTCATTGTAAAGGTCTGTTTTATTACAGTGATCATGCTTGAACTCTACCAGGTTACATCTCACTGCTAACCCATTGCACTAGCAATCCCCATATCTAACCACAATGTCTCTGCGTCATCTGCAAGATAACAGGAAAAACAAGGAAGAGGACTCTTCTTTCAGCCTGTTATGATAAATGAAGGTAATTATTTCCCTCTATTCTGGGAAAACCTTAAGAACTGCCGAGGGAAAAAAAAAAGCTTACTTAGTGGTCACATGCAGAGAAGAGGGGCTGTAATGTCTCGAGTCACATCATTTGTTATCAGTAGGGCACCAGAGAGTGGTAGACAAGGTGAAAGAGAGTTGAGCTGAATTTTCATACCTTCATATTAGGTGACCTACAAGTGCTACACATGGTGTCCTCCAACCAAAGGCCATGTGGTTCACAGCTGATGCCTGAAAAGGGCCAAATGTGTCCATTAGCAGCTACATGTGTCCTCACAGTCCCTCAGTGAGAGTGTTTCCATTCACCTGTTTAAATTTAAACATAATATATCCTGGAAAATTGCATATCAAGAGCAAAATATTGCATAAAAGGTTTTTACACTTGGCTGAGAAAAACAGCGACGTCGGTGTATCAGTAAAAATGGAACCTGTTGAAATGCAATTGAAACAGTTTTTGGAAATAAACCCTGCTGTATACAAAACATGGGATTTGAACATGAAGCCAACATATATGCCATAACCTTATCATGTTCACATGTTTTTCCATAAAGTCTGACTAGAATCCTCTTCATCTACAATGGTTTAATAGCATCTGACTGGAGAATTTACCCCACCAAATGTCTGTCTCAGTGCGTTCAACTCGTGATAGTCTCATAACACTAAATATCATAAAAGGAAACACAATGATGCATATTTTTCTAAAATTTCTGTTAAAATTTGTTACCATATGATAGGAAACTTGACTAGGGAGGGTGGGAGTCTTTCTGAAAATGAACATCCGTTTGATGCCGACAGTAAAAACTGAGAAGTTGATACTTGCTCTGCAGTGTGAAATAAGATCTATCTGTCCATTAAATATGCCACAATTGTCTTTTTTTAATAAGGACTGACCTTTATGGGACTTACAGAGATTGGTAATGTCCAATTATTCAAAATAGTGAAACTATTTTTTTATATCATCAGTAAAATGCATTTCAAATTCTAATTTAATAGATAAGAGCTTGGGATGTGATTTTATAGGTCACAGTAGGAGCACTTCATTACATAATACGGCATAATAGTGAAACATGAGTGAATAAAATGGCAACTGTGAGATTTTGTGTTGAAATGAGTTCAAAAACTACTTTAAAGTGTACAACAAAGAGAATCCTTCTGGAATTTAAATATTTAATGGCTGGTTGCAACTACTGCAGCTACACCTTTACTGTCACAGCAACCTTTCAAAAATAGTCTCAGCACGTAGAAATCTCTTTCAGCAAGCAACAAGTAAAAAACTCAAAAAAAAAAAACTGATTTGAAAACAAGAGGTGCGTGCCTTTTTCTCTTGTCTTTTCTGTCATAAAAATAAGAGTTGATATTAGGTGTCATTTTATTTGAAAAGGTAGCACAAAACAGAGGCAACACAATCACAGAACTGTCAGATATGGTTTGTCAATTGCTGCACTGTGAAACAGTCAGTGTGGCTTCCTACTTTGAAGAGGGTCATTGTGAACCCTGATTTTAAGAAAATCCCCCCATTAAGTGATCAAGGATTAAAAAAAAAAAGTATGTGATGTTTTTGTGCTTTTGTGCTTGCTTGTGCAAAGGTGAGTTTGTAACCACTTGATTTTATTGAAATATTTTAGTTTCTTCAGTCTGTTCCCTTTAAACAAGGATTTGATGTCAGAGTTTGAAGCCTGATGAACTCTAACATGAACTCACTTACTTTCTTCTCCAACTGTACCTGGTTTACATTTAGACATTTTAATGTTTACTTCCTTGTTTTTTAAATAGCAGTGCATTTGATCTGTTTCTATTCAGTGCAAATATAGAGTACAGGTGAGTCACAGAGCTACTGAGTGTCCTACTTCTTTTTGAAACAAAACATAAAGTAATGTCAGGCAGTTTGATTACATTCGTGTTTGGCCTCCTCATTTTGATCAAGGTCTGCTGATGCTCATTTATTTGCGTGCTGAGCAACAAAAAAATATTGGATGAAAAAGATGCCAGTGCATGTTTTTTTTTTTTTTTTTAACTTTTGGGTTTGCATTTGTAATGTAAGGATGTGGAAGTAAAAAAAAAAAAAAGAAGAAAAAGAAAAAAAAAACGAGTTGCATTTTATAGCCAAAAACTTCACGCTTTTCAATGCCATTAACATACAGATCAGTGCACATCTCCCCCCCACCCCCCCCACCCACCCACCCACACACACACACACACACACACACACACACACACCTACGACTAATCCGACTTTACTGCAAGTTCAAGAAGATCACGCTCCAAAAAGTGCCGTAGCGCTGACACACCTTACCTTTCTCTTGCCTCCATATGACGGCCTACAGTAGCTTCTAGGAGGAGTGTGTTTGTGGGGAGAGTCTGCTGTTGCATGCTGAGTGATGACGATAGCCGACTTAACTAAACCCACCCACAGTTCATTTAAATGCCCGCGCACGGCTCTCTCCCAGCTCGTCACTGTGTCTCCCGTTGCTCTGTATTTATAAGGCGCCCCGGTGCGCGGAAAGGCACAAGCGTGCCTCGTCTCTAGAGAGGCAGAGCGCGTCGCTGCGACTTGGAGACGTTTTTTGGAGGAAAGACCTGTGCAGCAGCTGCTGAAGAGGAGACGCGGGAGCGCAGGAGTTTTATCCCAAGTTCACCGCGGCTTGCTCTCAGGGGTGAGTTGTTGTTCGTTGTTACAATGCATGTTTTTTTATTTTTCCCTTTGTTTCTGGGAAAAAAAATTAGGCTGCGCATTCCCCTGCTGGATGGAGACGTAAGAGCTAGCAATAATTGAGAAACGATGGAGCGCTGAACTAATCTCCAAACCTGTGGCTACATTGTGAGATGCGTTTTATTTGAAAAATCTCCTTCTAAAAAAAATAGACTATAGGAGTTTTTGGCCTTGTTGGTGTTGTGGTTATTCTTATTTATGCCCCAAAAGTATTGCCAGAACTTGTTGCTTTTGGAAATACCCAGTAAATTCACGCTCAGTGGGAACATTTTGTGCATTTTTGCCGATTGCATTCAGGGGAGCTGAGCGAAATCAAGCTCATCTACACATTTTAGTTACTGCCCTTGCATGCTTTGTTAAGTCCTAAAGGATTTATTTTCTTTTTTACATATGCTTTGCCCGATGCATTACAAATGATGTCGTTGAGCTTTCTTTGCATTTTTTGAGATGAATGTTGCATATCTTGTTTTGTAGATTGGTTACTGATTTTTATCTCAGTTTAGTAGCTGCTGGTTTGCTGTATCTCGTCATCTCAGGAAATCAGACAGAAAGGGATTTACAGCAGAAACGAGTCAGTGCCTGGTTGATGTGTGGTGTTGTAGTTTGTTTGTTGTTGCATGGTTGGTGTGGGCGATGAAAAACATAACTTTCCCTGCAGAGTAGGACCAACCTGTGCAAGGTTTAAACTTTAAGGTGGACTATAAATTACTGGAATGGGCACATAAATAGCTTCACAAGAGGCCTTAAAATCTGCCCCCCTGGACGGTGTCCCACGTTGTCAGGTTAATAATCCAGCGGTGTGAAGAAAAACTTTGTTAAATTCAGGGCAGCAGTCCAAAAACAGAAACGTGACTTTTCCTTGTGAGGAACAATTGAACCCCCCCCCCCCCAAAAAAACCCAGAAGTTTTAAAACACAAATTACATGCTCATGGCACAGAAACAATGAAAAATTAAAAACTGTTTTGCAATGAGAGGGAATCCTCAGTAGGCTAGTTGGCAAGGACCGTGTAAGCTATGAACATGTCAGGAATGTACTGCTAATAAATGATTAGCTAACAGTAGTTTCTGAATAACTTGGCGTTAAGACTAATGTGGGCTTGTGAACAGACTGATAATTTATTAATGGACAAGCCTGTGATGATGAATCTGAATGAGACATTTACTTAACTCAGAATAAGCTGCGAAATCGTAGTTCACATAGCTGCTCCTCTCTTAGCTAACAATGTTATAGGCTAATTTAAATGATATGACGTATAAGAGAAAATAATCTTTCCCCCTGCAACATTATTAAAAAAAAGATTTAAATCTTTATATTCAGAGCACAGTCCCATCAATATTCACATATGTTATTGGAAATTTCTCATCTTAGTAGGGGGGCAGCTACAAAGAGTGAGGATTAAAGGGCCGCCAAGTTATTCCTGAGCCTCAGGACAGTCTAGTCAATATTTATGAACGTGCGCCACTTTTTCCTACAGCCACGAAGTGAAGAGCTGACCACTTGAATGTGTGATTCACCGACATGCAGAGTGACAGTAGATGGAGGCTTGAACTGGATTAACTAGGAGACTTTGCCACTTGTGGCCAGTGCAAGACTATACGGGCATTGTCGTGTCACTGTTAAGCCTTAGCTCTCTCTCTCTCTTTCTCTCTCTCTCTCTCTCTCTCTCTCTCTCTCTCTCTCTCTCATTTCTGGCTGTTTGTAAAGAGTTAAAAGATAAACAACTCGCTGGACTGTTGCAGAGAAGCAGGAATAAAAATAAGTGGAGTGTGAAAAGGAGCAGCTTTCGGAGGCTGTCGCTGACCTTGGTGCTGAAAAATTTCCCGCTGAACGCCGCGTGCCTGCCTACCATACTGATTGCGTAGCACGCGCAGAGGTGCTTCAGCTGTGTGTTTTTTTTTGTTTTTCTGACTTACTGTACATTCCCAGCAACGCCTCCCACGCGACTATATGCAACAGTTTCAAAGCAGGACTTGTCTGTTCTTGTATAATTACTTATAATGTAGTAAAACTTGCTATTCTATTGTTTTTTTTTGTTTGTTTGTGTGTGTGTGTGTGTGTGTGTGTGTGTGTGTGTGTATGTTTGTGTGTGTGTGTGAAGTTCATTTCAAGTCAGGGACGATGAGTCACAAGAATAAATGTTATGACCAGAAGTTGGATCGGTTGTACTCTGGCACGAGTTGCAACGCAGACATGTGCAAGCATGATTTGAATCTGTTGTAAATAAATGAAAGAGAATACTGAAGTGTTGCAGTTGCTGCAGTTACTTGCACATGAGTATTGTATGCATGGGAAACAATAGTAGCAGCAATCATAATAATTGTAAATAATAATAAATCAAATAATATTGAAAAATCCTCTATACTATATGCCAATGCTCAAAACTATAGACAATCCCGTCTTTTTGCACAAAACCAAGAGGGTGATTTTTCCAAGGTTAGTGTCTCTAATTTTTTTAAACTGTAATTGGCTGTAAGAACAGTAAAAAACAAAACTGGAGAAAACCAGAGGTGGAAGAAATACTCAGAAGTGACAGTAACAATCCTATCATTTAAAATTACTTCATTATGGGAAAAGTCCTTAAGCATTTAAACCAGCAAAATAACAGAGAAAAATTGCTCCAGTTACTCTTGGCTGTATTTGATCATTCTTATCAATGATTTACCTTGTTAACTGCTACATATATATTTTGTTTAGTTTAATCTATATAAAATTATGACATTTTATAAACTGATCACAAGTTTTTTCTATATAAAACCCTTGTTCTACAGCTGTTAAATAAAAACATGCAAGGTTAATATTTCCGTCTTAACTGTTATAGAACCGAAGCATGAAATATTTTAGAAAGGAATAAAGTATTATAAGCACTTTAATATTTCTCAGTTCTTTGGCAAATATTTTACAACTGAAAAAAACAAACACAGCTGTCTCAATAGTTGTGTCTCATTTAACCTGTTGACATATTTTTCTTGTGTCATGTACTAATGCTTAGCCAAATTTGCTTTCAAGGCATGAGTTTGATGTAGTGTGAAGTCACTGTGATGGCATTACTGAGGATCACAGCAATACAAGCAGCTTTGATCAGCTGAATAGTATGAATGATATTTCAGGTCTGTGATTATCTGTATATATATTTTGCAAGTGCACTGTTGCTCAGCAGGAGTTAATTATCTGTGTAATATTACCTTCTGAAAACACTTAATGAGTCATATACCCTCATTGACTTATGTTAAATCAACACACTTTAAACAAATCATGCAGTCAAGGTAATTTCCTCAAAACTAATAGAGCCTCTCTTTCCTCCTCCTCCTTCTGTTGCTTTTCAGAAACACCCCTGGGGGGACACACACATATACTCGCAAGCAAGAACAGGCGCACAATCACAACAACAGACACCATGCAGGAGTCAGAGCCTACAGTGTGCCAGCTGCAGCCCAACATCATTTCAGTGCGTCTTTTCAAGAGAAAGGTTGGAGGTCTGGGCTTCCTGGTGAAGCAGAGGGTGTCCAAGCCGCCTGTCATTGTGTCTGACCTCATCCGTGGTGGTGCAGCAGAGGAGTGCGGCCTGGTGCAGGTGGGCGACATCGTCTTGGCGGTCAACAACAAGCCCCTGGTGGACCTGTCCTATGAAAGGGCCCTGGAGACACTGAAGAATGTGTCACCTGAGAGCCATGCTGTGCTGATCCTCCGTGGGCCAGAAGGTTTTACCACCCACCTGGAGACCACCCTGTCCGGAGATGGCCGCCAACGCACAGTGAGGGTCACACGCCCTGCATTCCCACCTTCAAAGTCCTACGAGCACTGCTCCCCTCTCAGCCCATTCAGCCCCGGGCAGCAGCAGCAGGTCAACAAGGAGCCCCAGCTTAGAGCCATCGAGAACCTGTCCTCTCCTTCCATCACACAGTCCCTCCTGCAGAGGGGAGGCGTGCAGGCCCAGGACCCCCTGCTGATGAGAGATGGCGGCCGCGGAACTCTCTTGTGCAATGGGCTGGAGGAGAACAACGAGCTGCTGAAGGAGATCGAACCAGTGCTGCGCCTCATCAAAAACAGCAAAAAGGACATCAATGGAGAAGGCCAGAGGAATGTGGGGAGAAGAGACGCTGAGATCCAAGTGGCCTGGTAATTTGCGATTTGTTGCTACATCATTGATCTCTCAGTCAAAAGTGTCTTTGTGCTTGTCCCCCTGTGTTTCTCTGTGCGGGTCGAAGTTAGAGCCCAGTAAATTTAGAATCAGTGTTACGGTCAAGAACTCTTCAAAAAGGTGTTTATTAGCTGACACAAGAGCCTACACCTGGTCCTTTGATTAAAAGACAGTCTCCTTAGTCACTTTGTCACCCACAGTCCCCAAACTACCTGACCCAGCTGTGTTACATTAGCAACCTCAGACAGGCTCTCATTCATCTAATATGGTTCAGTATACAGTGCCAAGTAATTACTGTCTACACGCTGGTCCCTGGCAAACCTCATTTAAGATGACACTGTTTACAACACTTGCCAATTTCAGATGCATTTCTTCTTTTTTTTTTAAGGACAAATGCTTTGTGACAGTTCGTGTAAGTTTCATTAAATGTAGCAAACCTACAGCAGCTTCACACTAAGAAAACATCAGCATTATCAAACCATTTTGCTCTGGATCAGGATTAATTTAAGGTTATTCACTCTATCTTTGGTCTGATATTGGTTTCAGCATTTTCAGAAAATGTCTTGCTTGCATCAGAGTATAAGTACAGTCTGCCAAAATATGAATAAGTTTTGCTACAGTTTGAATATAAATATTGTATTCAATAGTATGGATGAGAGTTTCCCCTTAATAACACATTTTGGACTATTTTTAGCACAACAAAAGACTTATTACTAGTGTATCATTAGACCTTCTTTTGTTAGCTTGCAAGAGAATTATCCCTCTCCCGAACAGTCCCTCTGTGTTTGGAGGTCAGCTGCATCAAAGTTTTTGTAAGCAAGTAGCTGAGAAGTGAAGAACTGGAAGCAATTCTGTTTATTCAATCACTCATAAGAGTTTTGCTTGGACTGTTTTTTGGTTTGAAGAACCCCTCCGGATCTGTGTTAACATGTATGAAAATAGGATATTTTATCTAAAATTGTGCTGCATGTTTTTGTATATTTTTTTTAAAGCTCTATGACCATGTTAAAATCCTTAAAATTACATCTACTCCTTAATTAAGATTAGGTGAATGTGCAATTCAAATATGTGCCAAGTTTGAATACTTCTCATGAGATGTTAAGAGTCTTAGTTGAAGAGTTCAAGTTTCCACTTCCTCTTTGTGGAAGTTGAAAATTGAACCGGGATTCACTTCCAAATGGTTGGTGATGTCAGTTATAATGCTTGTATGCTCATGTGCCAAGCAGTTTAAAACATGATTTTAAGCAAGCAAAGAGAAACTTTTACCATGTTTTTAGCTAATGAATGTGAAAAGAGCCTTCAAACTCTGCACATACATCCATTCTGCAAAGTGAAAATCAAACACCCAACACAGGAATGAGAAGAAAAACATAATTTTAAGTTAAGGGGGGGGATTAAGTATTCAGTCTGGAACAGCCTTTTCATGGGTTTTGCAGTCTGGGCCAATAATTCATCCACCAACTCTGTCTAAACGGTCTGCACAGTGTTCTGTTGATATTGGTGTCTCAGTTATCTGCTTTTGTACTCCCACGACCAATTGAAATCAAATTGAGTCTACAGTCTCCATGAATCAATATCTCATTCTTGACCAAACCCTGCACATCCTCCTCTCTGTCATGAATACACTTTGAGTGATTCATTGCTTTCTGAAGAGACGTGTTGAGAAAAAACAAAAAAAAACCCAAAAAAAACAACTCAAAGAAAGACTTGCCAAAGTGGTTTTCTTCATGGAGCCACCTGTGTGGGCTTTTGTAACTTATGACAATCTAAAAACATGCTGTTGTGGGTCAGTATGATCAAGGAGGCGACTCAGTTATTTTTTTCCTCTGGTTTGGCTTTGGAAGAGGGTTTTCTGACGATTTCTAATTAGAAGTTAATGAAAAAGGTCATTGTGAAGAGAAGAGCCAATTATATCTGCTTTTTTTTTTCCAGGCACATTTGTGCAATAACATCTCTCAAATTATTGCTTGATGACTATTTCACTGGAATGGAATAACACATTCTAACTGATAATATAACTGAATTAATTTTCAGAGGAGAAGCTGTTAAAATTTCACAATCCAGCATGAGGCTGATGACGCTGCATGTCAGAGTCTGAGCTAATGACAAATGACACATGCAACTCCTCTCAATGTTTCTGCATGTCTGAACTCAACCTCTGCATTATGGGGATAAATATGCTCTTGCATATGGTGGCAATAAAGAGATACAGTGTGACAGGGAGTTTGAGAGGGAGAAGAGATGCCTGTGAGGACTCATAAATTAGCATGGACACGTGCACACGAGATAGATAGGGGGGCGTGAGTGTGAAAGAGGAAGGGGCAATATGTGCGTGGGCATGTTCCATCAGAGGAATGCAAACTTGATATCACACACTGATGAGTTTGCTGTATTTATTCACGTCTCGTGTGATTTCTCACAGGAATTTCTTTTCCCTCCCCCATTCTCCTTTAGTCTCATAAGATCGTACAGTTACAGCACAGAGTGAGATCTCACTGTTTAGTTCTAGTTTCATTTCATCTTTAAGTAGGAAAAGGAGCTTGTTTGTACACTATATTCCATATTCAAACACAGACAGAAAGCCAGTCATCATCCTGATTTTTTTGTTTGTTTGTGCAACTGTATTTGTCTTTCATTGACCAAATAAGACTTAGTCTGAATCAGTCTTTGCTTATATTATTTATCAGTCCAAATGCAGAGATGCCAGCCAAGTTCTGTCTAAACACCCACATGGTTCACATGCAGAACCCTTAGAAATCACGTAGGTTTTTTCCTGTTCAGCATCGTTTTGGACGGTGTACAAGTCTTAGGTTTTGTTCGTTTGCTTGTTTGTTTTTTTTTTGACAATGAAAGAGGGTTTGTGTGTGTTTGCATGTGGGCTTTTAAGATGAAATAAATAAGTTTGTTCAAACCCTGATGTGAGAATACACACCTGACAGAAAATTGTTGATAACTTTTAGGGACCTTGGCGTGGGAAATGGCACGTCTCCCCAGCTGGCATCAGATAACAACAGAATGCTGGAAAACATGCCCGTGGTGCTCAACAACGCTGACAATGACAAGGTAAAATAAAACAATTTCATAACTTTTGCTTACAGTTGATCTTTTTCACTTTGAATAATTTCAAGGGTTGAGCAGCTACTTTGTTTAGATCCATAATTTAAACATCTTTTGCCTTTTATCTGTGAGTGTGCGTGTGTGTTTGCATGTGTTCATGAGCAGCTTGCTGTGTGAATCCCTGCAGCTGTATAATGCATGTACATCCATGGCTGCCTTTGCCTGTCTGGCGATAATCCACGATATTGGCAATTTCATGCTTTCATAAAGTAAGCATGCACATCTGAGTTGCTTCTGTGCACATAGTAGTAAAGCCGTTGCTTAAGATCCCATCACCTCGGCATTTGGTCCTTCCGGGGTAAAGCTGATGCAGCATTAATTCCAGCTTATGCCTTCCACACAGAAGGGTCTTGTCACAGGTCTAAGTGCCTGTGACACGGATAGTAATCTGCACATGGTCGGCGTTATCCAACCACTCATGATGTCGCTCGAGCCCCCATCAATGGGACCGGATGTGGCGAAATGATTCCAGGAGGCATATTGAATGCGTGCAGCTGCTGATCCGTCTCTCTCCATCATATGTGTCCCCCGCTGAAATAGTCCAGCCCCTGAGACCTGCAGAGAAGAGTGTGTCAGTGTGCATGCTTGTAAGAATATTTGTGTGGAAGTGATATAGGCAGGGGGAGGATGTGGATGGTGCATGCTTGACAGCAGAGAGTGTATGTAGGGCTAGGTATGATGCGATAAAAGTCTCTGCTGGCTGTGTGTGCCCATGCTGAGGGAACCTATGTGCTTGTGAGAAGGCAAGAAGAAAAGTATAAGTGTGTCTCCAATATATACCCACTGATTCACACAGCAAGCAAGTTCCCCTACTGGTATTTTGCTTGACTCTAAAAGAGGGTTTGATGGTTCGTTTTCTGTGTTCAGTTTGATAAGACTTAACTCAGACACTAAGTTCATTTACAAAAAAAAAAAAAAAAGGACTAAGAAAACTTTCTGAGAAAATTCAAGCTGAGTTTTTTGCATGATTAAACACAAGGATTTCAAGTGACATGCCACTGGCCTGCAAATTATTCTCTCCCTTCCTGAAGGATTGTCCATGTGCCCCCAGCTTGAGCTTCTTTTTCTGCATAATTTAAGGCTTAATAAGCCTGCTGCAAAGGAGAGGCGCTGAAATGTTCTGTCAAATTCCACCGGCTAGTGAGTTCTGGAGACACCACCTTTGATGATCCACTGAAAGCAGAAAATATGTCTTGGTGCCTCCATTTGTTTTTTTTTTACTCACAACGGCTTAATCTTCTCTGAATGAGAATAAGAAGCCAATTATCAAACCATAAATTTTCTTGTCTTAAAAAAAATAACTGACTGAAGCGTATAAATATTTAATGAATGTAACATCTTTTTCATTTTTTAGACTGAGTGTCACTCACTTTCTTCTTTTTCTCTTCCCAATTACCCACTGTCATGAGCTCGTCAACTCCATTTCCCCATAAGAAGTTTAATTGATGGGTAAATAAGGAAATTTTACTGCTTAACTCCATTTACCAGAAAGACTTTGGTCATTACGCTCCATTATGAAATTATCTTCATTAGATTAGCCTCAATTATCATTGATGCTCACCACGACACCTAATCCTTTACACTGCGGTCTGGGGATTGACTATGATGGGATTTAGATGTGCTGTAATTGCATATGTGGTCCAGAAACTTCCATCAGTAATACGGACCACACAAGGGAGGATGGTGCCATTAGAACAGGCTCAACTTACTATGAGCATTAGCAAACAAAGGGACAGATAAAATATTATGACGGTCATAGACCTTTTTGTATGAGTTTCTTGCCATTTTATTGGCTGCCTGCTAAGACATGCAACTTTGACTATGCCTTTAAGCTTACCTTTCTTGCCCACTACTGCTTCAACAATGGAAGATTTACACTTGAAATCAGGCTTTGTAGCCAATTGATGTCAATTGGCTAATGGTGCTGAAAGATTTTATTTATTAATTGGCACAAGTTTGTTGAAAATGCTGTTTAAAGATAAAATTTTTAGTTAAAATCCCCAAATCGAGAAAGAGTAGAGCTGCAAATGTCATTCTAAATTCCAAAGTCAGTATACAGGACACACTTCCCAGTGGATGTTTATTTTCATTTCACATCACCTGACAAACTAATGCTTAACTTAGAGGAACGGTGTGCACCTTTTAAAGTGCCCTGTAAAGTAACAGCAAACCAGAGCTCTTGATAACAACAAAGAGCAGTTTGTAAGACCTGACCTGACTCCTGGATGTGCTATAAATCCAATTTTTTAGTTTTAAGGTTTATGCGATCACATAAGAGCAAACAAGGCATATCACCACCGCAGACTATATACAAAATTTGCTACTAAAAAAGCTAATTTCCATTTCTTACACTTCTGCTGTTTTTGACTTTTTCCTTTGAGAGGCAAAAAAAACCCACACTAGTCATAAAATTTTGTCAGTGCCATGTATCACTCTAGCTTCACCCCTCCCTGCTTGCTGCTTCGGCGTGTGGAGAAGGCCTAATCAAGCTTGGCTGTGTCTGAATACCCCCCTCTATTTACAACAGAGTCACTGTCTGCCACTTTATTAGAGAATCCAAATTCTATGCTGTAAATCTATCCACTTGTTTCCACCAAAACCACACAATGCAACAAAACAAAAAAGTAGCCTCCATATACACCCCTTTCTGCTATCATATAATTACAATCCCAAAACAAGCTCTGCAGATGCAAACATGACGACGTAGTGACTCTGCAACTAAAAGTGATGATGCAAATTATGGTAAGTGTAAAAAAAATCAGTATTTATTGGTCATTATTAAGTAAACTATTAAATGTCTGTGGTATGGGGAGTAGTGAATGAGTAAATGAGGGAGTGATTTTCAATACAGCTCTCAACAGACTGCATTGAGCTGGGATTGGACTGTCACTGCTTGGCAAAGGGGTTTAGCAAAAGGTCAATTGGGCCATTTGTGGACAATCAAATCTGACATATATCCTCCCCCTTTAACTCCATTGATTTATGTCAATTTTGCCCAAATATTTAATTAGAAGTCATTTAGTAACTGACCTCGCTCTCAAGAATGTATTTTCAGGGGCAACAAAAGATGACCCTGACATTTAACATTTCCAACAGTACTCATCTATAAATAATCAATAATCAACATCTATGAATCTCTCTCAGAGACCAGCATATGGCATGAAGAGGAAAACGACTTCTTTAAAATGTAAATGCCAAAGGTATAGCTTCCGGTCAGTGAGTGACAAGCCTGACATTCATGTTCAAACACACATACAACTGCGCTTTATATCAACAAACCTTAAACTCTGCATCTGATTTTCTTTGTCTGTTCGACTGAGAGTCCCTTTACGGTACAGCGATCTTGCTTTCCGTCCACAACCTTGGTGATAACAATGTGTCATATCTGAGCTGCACAGCGGGGGAAACTGCTGTTGGAGCATGAACGTGCAGGAACTGAACACTGCACTTTGTGTGTGCAAAATCAAATTCAATTCAATCCTCCTCATTACTCTCTGCTGTTTGAGAGGACACGAAATGACAATGAGACTCAACTGGCGTGACACTGTTGGTATTCATCTCCCCGGCGAGCATAATAATTGTGTCACTGCTGTTCAGAAGCTGCTCCACTGTGCGATTAACAATACCGTAGGAGATAATGAAAGAGCCTCCAAGGTGTGGGATTGATTACTCTGATCTCAGGCAATCACTCGCTGTCTTTCTCCAAAAGGCTTACAGTTGGCAGTGGGGTTAAATTGCAGGCATTCATCAGTCAATAGCTACAGTATTGGAAAACCCAGTGAGCAAAGACGTAGCTTGCCATCATCCTGCTGTTATATGTTGATTGCCTTTATCCTGGAGGTGGAGATAAAACAGAAATGGAATAAGGAGAGAATGTAAGTGGTTCCTTTGCATAAGTCTGTGTGAGAGAGACTTAAGCACAATGACAAACTGATTTTCCTCGAGGAAAAAGTGGAGTGCATAGAGAAAACTCTTTGTAAAAGTCTCGCAGAGTTGCTTCCAGATATTATTTGTATAAATCCCTTCCTTAAACTTGCCAATCAATCTCCAATTGTGGCACTCAAACCCATTTTGCACAGTGGGACGGCTGCATCTCTTTTCAGCTTTCCTCAGTATGACTTCCAATTGTGAACTACTTGCCAACCTCACACCAAAGGTGTTTCAGAGGTCAGAAATTCTTGGACAGACACAGTACAACGTCATGCAGTAATGACTCATGTGTGCTCTTTGCAGCCTCCAGCCCAGGGCGGGACCTCACCCACCAAGTCCCTGCAGAATGGCAGCCCTTCCAAGTGCCCCCGCTTCTTAAAGATCAAGAACTGGGAGACTGGCACCGTCTACAGTGACACGCTCCATCACAGCTCGAGCAAGGTGAGACATGTAGAAATCGGCTCAAATTAATGGTGCCATAAACCAGCTGACTGTAGCATTTACATCAATCACTGAGGCAAAGGAAGAGAAAGATTTTGATTTCATGACTCATGTCATCTTTTAAAAGGATGGGTTTCTATGGAGGTCTGCACAAAAGCTTTGAGGTGCTATAGTGCTTTCTTCAAGTCCTGAGACCCTACGCTAAACTGAAGAGGGTTAAAACTACACACACCAAGTGACCAGAAAAATAGAAACACCTGTATGATGCAATTGCAACGCAGTGTAATACAATAAGCGTCAGATAAAAACAACTGTGGTTAAAATTCTGACCTCTTTAGTTGTCAGTTTGCTTGCTGCAGGGCTGCAACAGCAATTATTTCTCAACATCAAACCAATCTGAAGAGCCAAACACAATCTCCTGACATGTATGCACATGCACATGATGCTTTTCTCTACAATTTATGAGAGCAAGAGTTTATTCGACAATCACGTGTGGATCATCAGTGCAAAAAAATAAAAAGCTTGACAAAAATAATGTTTAATACACACAATACATTCAAACATGCTTTCATAGACGCAAACAATCCCTCATGTACTCCTGTTTGTATCTTTGAAAGGAAGAGTAACCTTGACAAGTGCACTGGTCTGTATGGCGGTCTGTTGCAGCAGTGAGGCCTTGCATTGCATGAGGGTTTGTAAAAAAAGTCCTTGCTGAATCTGAATCTGAGTCCTTGCTCATTTAGAAATTCATCTGCTGCCCTTACCTTCCCAGCTTCCTATAGATTTCTGGATTTGGTCTCGAGGTGGTGGCCCAAATTGTAGTCTTGAATGCAAACAAGCAGACAGCATCACTGTCATCATAAAAAATACTAAGCAGTCAATGACTTATCAAACACTCTACATTCTTAATCCACCTTTTGCTTTTTAGAGCTCATTTGTCTCATTTGTCTCATTTTATATGTCAGGTTTCAACCTTTATTGACCGCATCGCACAAAGTAAGAATCCTCAGTCTTTTCACGCAGCACATTGTGTTAATTGAAGCATTTTCCAGATAAAAACCAATTTAAGTCATTTATTTAATTAGACATTGTGGTCTTTGTAAGTAGTTTACCACAGTTTGCTTTGTCACAGACCTCCCTGGCCAGACAGAACCATCATCACCATCAGCCAGCTGTTCAGTGCTTAGTTTTGTTGTAACTCAGCTAATAATGGTAACATATGTGATAAAAGTATGTCAAAAGCACTGACTAACAGCATACAGTAGATCTGGTTTACTGAAAAAAATATTTTCATAATCACTATCTCATTTTTTGCAAGTCAAAGAGGTTGAGGGCGAATTGCTCAACTTGGTGTGCTTTCCTCTTCTTCTCACTAGTTGTTTACACATTACGGAGCTCCTGCCTGAAATGTTTGTGATTTAGCTCCTATTCAGCCAGAGAATGGAGTGTTAGAGAAATCTGGTTAAAGCTTTGGAGAAAATTAATTCTTAAGAGTGAAAAAAACTCAAGATCACAGACAAGAATAAAGTAAAGGTCAAAGAAAACTAAAATAGTCAAACGTGATGTTTGCTGGATATTTTTATTGAAACTGTCTAAATGTAACAGCAGGTCAAGACTTATTCTTCACTCAGTTTACAACTAAGGTGACTTGATTTATGATTCAGTTCGATTCAATTGGATTTTTTCTTCCAATCAGAATGCCTCCATATGCACTGTGGCACGATAATGTCACACAACTTTCCAGCACCTTATGGACAAACAGTTTATTTTTGGGCAAACGACTGATGCCATGAATTTAGCTAAATATTATAATTTCCAAAAACTTTGGGAGCAAAACTCCAAAAAGTAAAGAATTTAATGAAAAAAAAAGACTTCTTACCCTCTTTCATCTATCAACAGCTCTGTCCATCTATTGTTTTCTTTTTTATGATGCAGCTTCCTCCTCTGGTTACTAAGCCGGTCCAGCTAGCACAAGGTGAATCTTACTGTTTAAGCATTCACCCCCTTAGACACTGCAGCCGTTTGTAAACAGCAAACAGCAGTCTAATTACTTTGGTGACTTATTGAACAGGCTGTGTATCCCAATGAATGGCCTGTAGAAGCATCTTCAGATTTATTATATATCACAGACGCTGCTGTATTCGAGGATGATCTGTCTTTTTCGAAAAGGACAGCTGGCTGGCATGAATGCCCAGAGCGGTATGATGAGCGGACGTGCTGGAGCACAAGTGATTCCTTTGTTTTATTTTTAACACTCTCTGCTCTAGTCATCCATTTCCCCCCTTTTACTCTGTCACCTCTCACCGTTCATGTTTTTCTGCCTTTACATTGTTGTTGCCTTTAATAGTTCCCCTTGTATTGTTGTAAGTTCTCTTTTCTCGGCTTCCTTTTTCATCTTTCAATCCCGTGTATTTAACCTTTCCATTTCCCTGTGTTTTGACTGGCTCTGATGACGTGTTTGTAGTCTCCTCTTCAACAGACTTTCATCTGCTTTTGTTGAATAAGGGTTGAACTTCTTGGAAGGGGCACGGCGGGGGGAGAGTTTATTTTGAACAGCCTGCCGGTCCATGTCTGAGTGTTTGGACAGTGCAAGTGTGTGGTTAAGCGTTACAAGCCAATTTTAGCAGCTGGGTCACTGTCAAATTTCCTCTTCAAATGCACGCCTGCGCTATTGCTTCTGTCGTCCACTACTGCTCACTCATTCGATCCCCTTTAAGCTCGTGAACGCATTTGGGCAAACTAAAGCGACAGCTGACTTCAGCTCTAATCATATTAAACTGACCACACAAGGTTGCTCTCAGCTATGAGCAATTTTCTGTCTATATCCGTCTGTTTTCTTATCTTCTGTCTTTTCTCCTCGCTCTCTCCGTCTTCCTGACTCTGCTTAGTGGAAGGATACCAATCCATGACTCACTGAGTTACTCATTCATTTCAGTGCGTGCCAGCCATGTGTGTGCGAAATAATGAAAGAAATTGTAAAAACAGTTATGATCCCTTGTATGCATTCATAGTCTGGAACAATAAAAAAAATTGACCTTTTATTTGAAATATGGGGAACATAATGAAAGAAATGCGTTGGTAAACTTTTGGCCTGCTTATTAAATACTGTTTGCCGTTCATTTCTAAGTGACCCCTTGTTTCCATTTATCCCAGAAAAAGTTGTGATAGAGATGTTTTTCTATTGTGAAATCTCTCCATCAAAGGTTGAAAGCAGCTCTAAATTTGATGATTTGTTGGGTTCTTGGAGAAAAACGTATAAGGTATTTTCACAGGGACGGCACTCTGAAGATGTTTTTTCATCCATAGAGGAAAAGAGGTGCAGTGATAATGGTTTTCACATCGTTTGAAGTTAAAGCTAACACAAAAAGTATGAGATGATTGGATCTAAAAAACATTTTCTGTTCTCTCTCTCTTGATTTGATTTTCTTTAAGTAGGCTATAATATAAGCATTACCTAGGTCTGCTTCATATCAGACAAAACAAAGACTTAGCCTGCTAATCTAAAATGAATAGAGGGACGGGGTAATGTGATAGCTCTGCCTTGTGTAAATTAAGAGGATGCTGTGCTGCTCTCATGATGCATTTAATCACAACAGTGAGACGGATGCAGACAAAGTCCCTTGTGAGTAAACAGGAAACCTGAAGCCCGCCGAAATCTGCAGAAGGAATTTTGTTTGGTGCACTAAGGAGTCAACATGGACTCCATTGTTATTTTTTTTGCTTTGCTGGAATGTAAATTTTGAGAATATTTCCTGAAAAGTTGCTAAAGAAATGCACCATATGACCTTGCTCTCTAGTTGCATTGAAAAAAAAAATCAGAATTCATTCATTAAAAAAGCTTCCCTCCTCTCTGTTGTTATTCATCTTTTCAGATGCCAATCTGTTCTGAAAATGTGTGCATCGGCTCTGTTATGATACCCAACCAGCACATCCGCAAACCAGATGAGGTCAGGAGCAAAGAGGAGCTTCTTCCTCTGGCCACTGACTTCATAGATCAGTACTACACCTCCATTAAAAGGTGAGCACAGTGTCTACATGTTTTAGAGCTAGATGTTAATGGGTAGAGCTAAATAAAACATGTAACGCTGTTTTAATATTAGGCTGCTGGTTTAATTAAAAGGGTGAAGAAGTTGGATTTTTTTTTTACTTTTATTAAAATCAATGCTACTTTAACTTTTACTTTAGCACAAGTACTTGTTTAAAAATATTGATTTACACACACTACCTGTGCATGTTCTCTTACCCTGCTTGGACCTTTCCTGTCCCTGCAGGTTCGGCTCTAAGGCCCATGTCGACAGGCTGGAGGAGGTGACCAAGGAGATCGAAGCTTCAGGAACCTACCAACTGAAAGACACTGAACTGATTTATGGAGCCAAGCACGCCTGGAGGAATGCTGCCAGATGTGTAGGGAGAATCCAGTGGTCCAAACTACAGGTTATACAGCATTCCTTAAGTCAATGCATGGAGCTGTTATTGCCTTGATTGTTTACATGCTGTTTTTGACAACTCAATGATTTTTTTATTTTAATAGTTCCCAGGATGGATTCTGCATTACAGCTTTTGCTTTTGTAGAGTGTAAAATATTCAGAGATTTAGTACAAACACCTGGCTCAGTCATTTGTTTGGCTTTACCACAAAAACATATGAGTACATGCTGTAAACAATTCACCATGCGTAACCCTGGTTCTACACTTTAATTTGCTGCTTTCTAGGTTTTTGATGCTAGAGACTGCACAACAGCTCATGGAATGTACAACTACATCTGTAACCACATCAAGTACGCCACCAACAAAGGCAACCTGAGGTAAACAAAACACACACATACACACTGATACACATACATGCTTGTTTTTGTAATCATATACCAGTAAAATAGGCCTTCCCTGACATAATGCAATGCTCAGCCCCTTACCCTTGCCATAACCATCACAGCTAAATGCCTAATTCCAACTCAAATTGTTTTCCTTCCTTTTGTTCAAACTCTTTTCACGTTCCTCTGACTACACTTGTTCCCATCCCCATCTGTCGCTGATGTAACTCATCGCCCCTCTCTCCCTCTCTGACTACCCTGACTTGACCTGCTGTCCCATCTGTCAGTGCGCGCTCTGTCTCTTAATGCTGTCTATGACACTATCTGCTACCCGTCTATCTGTCAGCGCCTCAGCACCAATCATTGCCCCGTCAGTGAGGCAGTGGACCTCGCTAACAAGCAGTCATTTGTCAGACCTGCAGAGCGCTCGGTCACTTTTTCTGCCAAGTCCTAATCACATGTGACACCTCATATTTACTTCTTGGATGATTGATAGCTTCTGACTCATTACTACGCTTAGCCTGGCCTTGGGAGGACAGCTCGGATACACATGTTGATAAGAGCCAGCGCAACATCCTGGCTTGGACTCTCTCAGCGTGGCTTAGATAACACAAAAAAAACACAAACATAAACGAACACGCAGTCCTATTGCAACATATTGCAATAATCTCAGATTTTTTTTTTCAATATACTTGTTAATATTACAAAAACAGAGAATTCTTAGAAATTATCCTACAATAATGTGAAACACTAGACCATGAGTCAGTTTTCAACTGGCAGATATTATGTAAAAATTGTGAAAATGTTTGATTTTTCTTTTAACCAAAGGGAGTGAATGTTGGAAGCTGCTGAAAATAAAATATCACTGTGCCAATTTCTCTCAAAGAATTTTCATAAAAGGGTTTATTAGTTGTATTGAATGGTCTCTTTAATTATTTAACAACTCTTTATCATTATAAAGTTATAATAAGTAATTTGTGATAAATAAGAGTGAATGTTTGCTGATGTTTCTATGTAATAATAATAAAGTCAGAAATTGTTTTTACTTCTATGAATATGTGTGCATAGGTTTCTCTTCCTTAAAAAGCCACTGAACCTCAGTCTGTGCTCATAAATGTTAAGTTGTGAATAGATTTTGGTCCACATGGTCTTCTGCTCTCTCCTAGAAATAAATAGTCAAATAATCTAAGCCAAAGGGGTTTTTCCCAATTTGGCAACACATACTTAAAAAGACTTATAATGCATTTACAAATCATTAGTAAAAAGTGTTTTTTTCAACTTACAACAAAGCTATAACTTACCATTTACATACATACCATTTGAACTCATGTTTTAATAATAATAATGCACAATAATCTAAAAACACACATTCTTTTCAATATTTCTCTCATTGTTGGGATTCACAAATTGCACTTCCTCATACACCATCAGTCAAAAGTTTTAGACTGTAAATTAAGATGGTTCACATGACAATGTTATGTAATGGCTTTAAATGCAGTTGGGAAAATTATTACACGACTTAAAATGACTTTTGGACATTAATAACCTCAACCTCCAGTCTTTGCATTTTGTGTTGCTACCAGAGGACAAATAAAAATAAAGTTTAAGCGTTAACTATTGGTGTCACCATTTACACCAGTTTTTGAAGGGAAGCTGAGAAACTGTTTCCTGCAGATGTAGACTGCACAGCTGGCCCAGATTCACACCAGCTGCTCTCTCCCCTTGGAGACTTACAACCGGCTTAGCTGTATTAACACTTTTACCCGGTCATGGCATTAAAACACCACTGGGAATGTGGAACAGACCAAAGGTAGCCATGCTTTGGTCCTGCTGTGAGTCCTTTGACATAACATAATTAAAAATGCCTTTGGGCAAAGATTACGCGTACAGTACCAACCATCTGTTAGCAATCTCGTCGATTAACTTAAATATTCATGCACAGCATTTAATGCTACGCTGCCTCTTACTCAGTAAACAGTGTGTGTAGATATCAACATGTTTTTTATCCAGGATATTACTGTGGCACAGTTCAGGAATCGGATTATTTTATCCGTAATGTTGCAACTGTAGAATCAGCAACAACCTCAAAGATGCATATGCTACACATTATTGACATACTCCATTCGTTATTATTTTCTGTTTATTTGTTCTGTCGCAGGTCTGCCATCACCATATTCCCTCAGAGGACAGATGGTAAACATGACTTTCGAGTATGGAACAGTCAGCTGATTCGCTACGCAGGCTACAAACAGCCTGATGGACAGATTGTGGGAGACCCGGCTAACGTTGAACTTACAGAGGTACAAATGATAAGCTGTGTTCTTAAGTGAATGAGATAAAGCTGCAGAAATCCACTTTTACAGCAGTGCCTTTTTTTGTGTGTGTTGCTTTTAAATTGTAGATCTGCATGCAGTTGGGATGGAAAGCTCCCAAGGGCCGTTTTGATGTCCTTCCCCTCCTGCTGCAAGCGAATGGAAATGACCCTGAGCTGTTTGAAATCCCTGAAGACCTCATCCTGGAAGTTCCAATCACACATCCAAAGTAAGTTTTGCTTCACCTCCTGACTGCGTATAAAATATACAGAACCTCACAAAACAAGAACAGACGAGGGCTGCACAAAAAGACATCCACCCACTCACACCTCTTTTTAACAGCACTCCTCAAACAATAGGGTACTTTTTATACCAAGAAGTCTGATTGGGTTATCATCACATTCCAACTGTGCAGATTATTCCCAGAAAGCGCAGCTAGCCATACTTTATCCGTTGCTATGCCGGCATTTGTGGAAACCATGGGGCTTGTTAGTGAGGTTTCAAGCGTCCTCCTGTTTTTCATTTTTATGTGTTTACTTTACTTTGTTAGAAAACTTTTCTTACATTGGCAGCTACTGCACAAAAACCAGCATGCCTTTTAGACATTAACCATTAAGCTGCTATTTCTAAAACCCATAATCACAGCAAAGAATTGGGTGTTACCCCTCACTTGTTCTCACATATCCACACACACATGCAGATGGAGCTTTCACTACATTCCTTCATGCCATGCGGAGCACTTCAGCTTCCCTTGACATCCTTATCTCCCTGCCAGACTCTTTCCAAATTGGCATCTATTGCTCCATACCCTGCATCAACTGTCCCTCAGCACTGGCAGCAGCTTGGCACTGGCCCGCGACCACCAACAGCATCTCATCATTATACATGATTGGACCCAGCTCTGTGAATAATACTCTGAAAGCAATGTTATCAGTCCCCCTAGAGGCTGGGAGGAGTGATTGGTGGGAGGTAGACTGAGGTCCCTCCTGCTCCATCCAACAATGAAAAGCTGTCCACAGTGGTTTCTTTGTGTTAATGTTCATTTTGGCAGCAGACCTTTTTAATCACACATGTCTCCGGGATAAATATGTGTTTGAAAATACAACCAGTAATTATTACAGCTGCAGTTCCCCTTCAGTCACTCCCCTGCTTGCTTGCTTTGCCCAGGTATGAGTGGTTCAAGGACCTGGACCTGAAGTGGTATGGCCTCCCCGCGGTCTCCAACATGCTGCTGGAGATCGGCGGCCTGGAGTTCACGGGCTGCCCCTTCAGTGGGTGGTACATGGGCACAGAGATTGGCGTGAGGGACTTCTGCGACAGCTCACGCTACAACATTCTGGAGGTAGAGCTTCGTGCCAAAACACAGAGTCATGCTGTAGTGGAGGAATCAAAGTCGCAGGCTGACTGAAGCAGAGAAGAGCATGTGTTGTGTCACCAAGTGACCCAATCAGAAAGCTATTCTTCTGCTAATAATGCACGCTGAAGAGAAAGCTGATTAACAGCTCTTGACAAGGAGCCTGTTTGCGCTTTGTCAGAAACTCTCATCATAAAGTTTATGGTATTATTTGTAAATCATGCCAAAACATGTATTTAATGATGCAATTAAATTGTGCATGTTCAAATGTATTTGGAGATGAAAACACAAGTTGTTTTGCCTGAATTTCCAAATTCTTTAGGGTAATATAAGATTCTTTTTGATATAGCATAAAAGTAGTGAAATGACTCTGTTTACTATCTTTCCTTGATGATCCCTCTTAGACAAGTAAAAAAAGACGGTCCTAAAATCTAAGTTAGGACCATTATTGTTCAGTTTGGAAGAGCACTTAAGGACCCAAGGGTGCCAGCTTTGGCGGATATGCCCTGCTGTAATAGAGAAATTGTGTAAGCAGTTGTTGATGAAAACGGACCTTTGCTTATTTACTACGCTTTAGTTTTTGTTTTTGCAGGAATTATATGGCAAATAAGAGGACAAATTATTTTCAGAACTTTAGCCAATGAGGAACAAAATGCATTAACTTCAGCAAGTTAAAAGATAGCAGTCATCTTCACTTTAATGATACATTTATACAGTGGTGGAAGAACATGAAGAACATATTTCTGATTTCAATTTCCTTTAAAAAAAAAAAAAAAGGCTATTAGAAAACAGCACCTGCTGGGAACCAGACACATAGTTGAACATCACAGTCCATCTAAACCACTATGAATAAATATGAGTTTCATGACAACAGAACACAGACCTTGACAGATGAAAAATCACATTACTCTCTTCAGGGGTCTTTTTCTTGTTTTACATGTTGTATATTGTCAGTTTTTGATTAAATTTTTTTGTCTGTGTTATGTAGGAAGTTGCAGACAGGATGGCCTTAGACACCAGAAAGACTTCCTCCCTTTGGAAAGACCAGGCGCTGGTGGAGATCAACATTGCTGTTCTGTACAGCTTCCAGGTCAGTGCACCTCCGTTCAATTAAGGGAATACCTCACTAAACCTCCCCCCTACACAATCACACATACACACGCACACACCAACACACCAACACTCAAACACACATACACACAAAGCACGCACACACAAGTTTGTAGCTTGTTACCTTTGAGGATAGCAGCTATTATCACTTCTGAATACTACTCCTCTGTCCATTTGTTCATGTTAAAAGCATTCATCTTTTTATTTTTTTGATCACTTAGGAGTCGTATCCTGTATACGCAAGTGTAAAAGATTCTCAGTGGAGTTTCGCTTAAAGTGTGTTTAAAAATATGTCACATATGGTTGTGATATTACCTCAGCTTTGAACAAGAAAAGTGCATATTTCAACATTATTGTTGTAACTACTTTAATTACTGCAGCATCAGAGAAAATTGTAGTATACTGTAAAACCCAAATGTGTGGGGATTTATTGTTTTTTTCTTTTCTTTTCTTTTTTTTCCTTTTTTTTCTGTATCTTGTATTTTTAGTCATGCAAAGTGACCATAGTGGACCATCACTCAGCCACAGAGTCGTTCATGAAGCACATGGAGAACGAGTACCGGGTGCGGGGTGGGTGTCCTGGAGACTGGGTGTGGATTGTGCCTCCCATGTCAGGAAGTATCACACCGGTTTTCCACCAAGAAATGCTCAACTACCGTCTCACCCCTTCCTTTGAGTATCAGGTGAGTGTGTTGGGTTTTTTTAAGGGCAGAGAGCTCCACCACATGTTTACATGTGTGCAAACTGGTTAGCTAGTCAGCTGTATTGAGAAGGTTATTAAGTGAATAAAAGTTAAAATTTATCTGGAGTATGGGTAAAAGAGAAAAAAAAACACACATCAAAGGGAAGCAGTTCAGTATTTTGTGAATTTCTTTACTGCTAGAATGGATATCACAGACGATGTCTCAGCATCTTGTGAGGAATTTTAATCTTAAACAAATTCAACCTCTGAACTCTGATTTTCCCAAATGTAAAAGCCTGATCCCTGGAATACCCATGTGTGGAAAGGAGTCAACGGGACACCCACAAAGAAGAGAGCCATCGGGTTCAAGAAGCTTGCCAAGTGAGTGTGCAATTATACAGTTATAGAAGAGTAAGCCATGCATGGTTTTGTTAAATTAGCGATTAGTTTCCCCATTGTTCCCCTTCCTGCGTTTATTGACTCAAGGTTAAATTGCAGCCTTAAATGTCAAAGATAATGTACTGTAGGATGTGTGTATGATTATCTGGAGCCAAACAAGTAATCACTTTGCCTAACACAACTTCAACACATGGGAAGGAAGCTGGAGTACTCAGCGATGAAATTTATCCAATCAACCCCTAAGGGAGTAATCAGAGCTCTGTCACAGTTTTGTTAGCGTATGCATGCACTCGTGCACGCGTATGTTATGCTATTAATATAATTGCCTCGAGGATATGACAAGCCAGGTAATCACAATCGTCATCCATCCGCTACCTTGACATAACATCTGTTGCCTGCTGAAGTGAAACGCACTACCCTCAATAGCAAATGTATTATCAGACGTATTGACGTGAGGAAGTCTCCCTGTTCGCTGCAGACGATTGAAGGTTGCAAACTCTGTCACTGGTCATTGATTGAATGACTCAATTCGTTGTCCTGTGTTTTTCTGTGCCTCTCTGTTATTTTTCCGTTTTTGCAGGGCTGTGAAGTTTTCGGCCAAGCTCATGGGCCAGGCCATGGCCAAGAGGGTGAAAGCCACCATACTGTTTGCCACAGAGACGGGCAAATCACAAGATTATGCCAAAACTCTCTGTGAAATCTTCAAGCACGCCTTTGACGCAAAGGTACGCTTGCCCCTACCTTGCATCATCTTATCCTTAAGTTGAACACAAACTTGCGTGTCATTGTGGGGACATCTAATTGAAAAAAAAGGAGGAATTCAAAGAAATCATCCCCATATACCCCACAACCCCCCACTCCGCGGCTGACGAAGGCGAGCAGATGCCAGCTGAGTGCAGGCGACAAGGGGGTAAAAAGAAGAAAGTGTGTCTTTTGTCACATTTTCTTCTTCTCTCATGCAGTAAAGTGCCGCGGGTCGGAGGCAAGATTTAACCAGTGAAGCGTTGAGCAGTGCAGTAGTTTAAGACAAGATCCTGAAGCACCCCTGGCTGTGCAAATCTGTTTAGAAAAAGAGAGACAGGGAGAGGAGAAAAAAAGCTAAACACGCTGTTCTCAATCATGCACTGTGTGCTTTTCCTCCAGGTCATATCTTATTTTTCCTTCCTGTTTTCCCAGTGTGATCAATCATACAAGAACAGATTCGTGCATGCAAGTGTGTGTGGATGTGTGTGTCACCAAGAGTGGGTGTCTGCAGATGGATCGCAGGGCAGATGCAAACGCCTGGGGCAAGTCTTGGTTGTTGTGGGGCTAAAGCCTGTTTTCTCTTCATGCCTTTGGTTTTGTGTGTGTGTGTGTGTGTGTGTGTGTGTGTGTGTGAGAGTGTGTGTGTGCATGCCGTGGCAGACAAACACCATCATGTTGAGTGGTGTGCATCATGGATGCTCGTTGTGTGGCAGCAGCATATTATCATCTCGTTAGAGGCGAGGACAGAGTGGTCATTACAACTTCCTCCCCTGCCAGCGGCTGTGTGTTCTGCCTTAATTTACACGCTCGAGTCATCTGTTGTGCCGAGTGTGTGTTCAAGAGGCGACCACATAATGTGAGTGGAGGCTATGGTTCCCTTGGCTTGATGCTCTTTTTGTTGTGACATCCACAGGTCTCATCAATGGATGACTATGACGTGGTGGACCTGGAGCATGAGACGTTGGTGTTAGTAGTGACCAGCACATTTGGTAACGGTGATCCACCTGAAAACGGGGAGGTATGTGTGTTATGTAACAACTTTAGTTAGCTAAGCACAAGACAATTGCACAGATTACTAACAGCCCTGCTATGGTTACTGTAGAAATTTGGAGCTGCCTTAATGGAAATGCGCCACCCAACATCCAACACAGAAGACAGAAAGTGAGTTTAGTCACTCAACCTGTTGATATTTGTATTCCTGTGGTTCAGTTTTCTACCTTTTTTTTTCATAATTTAAATGTCCTTGCGTCTCATTTCTTTGCTTTTACCTCCTGTCCAGGAGCTACAAGGTTCGTTTCAACAGCGTGTCCTCCTACTCTGACACTCGCAAGTCCTCCAGCGATGAGCCGGATGCCAGGATTAACTTTGAGAGCACCGGACCTCTCGCCAACGTCAGGTAAACAAAACCAAACCAAGAAAAAAAAAACAGTCTGCAAATAAAATGTGTGAGTTTTTAAAGGATGAACCCCCACGACTAAGCAATGACGGGGTGATTTGCAGGTTAATAATCCCCCAGATGTCAAGGCAAAAATGGTCGTACTGTTGTCTGCTGCTGTTGAAACCATGATTATATGAAACCTTAATGTCCAAAAACATTCACGTTTCAATATGACCCATCGGAAATTAATTCATATTTTAATCTATGAATCACACTATCAGTGCTTTGAAAAAACAGTCACTCAGCTTCATCTCAACAATGATTTATTGAATAGTAAATAAGAGGGACAGTATCTGTATACAAATCTAACTCACTGGGCCTTTCATATGACCTTTTTTCCAGTTGGCAACAAAAAGATGGTATTTTTTTGTATTTTTCTTGCATGCAAAGTATAAAAATGTCAACATTATTGAAGTCTGCAAGATTTAAAAGAGATATTTTTGAAAAATGAAGCCACAGCCTTGTCTTGGAAACAGTTATCAAAAAAAACCTTGGCAGCACCATATTTCAGCAGTTTTGTCTGTTGGTTGCACTAGAAAGTCAAGTAAATTAGCAGGTCAGTCTTGTGTTGTAACTCCAACAGAATGTCTGTGAAGTAACATTTTCTCTGAACTGAGTTTTCATGCTCAGTTCAGTCAGACTTTGCCTCTAAAACTTGTCTTGGATGACAGATCTTATCAAAGTGGACAGTTTGCTGACCTGTTCAAGGAGAGAAGACAACAAAAATTTTGCTCAGACTTGAACCTGATGCAGTTTGACGGCATCACAGCGAAGCAACAGGAGGACGACTTGTTTGCTCTCAGAGAACTGATTTATTTCATGTTTACATCCATATGAAACCAGGCAGGACAGTTATTTGTAAATACTTCAGCAGTTCTGGTGTTTTTCAAGAGTGAAGAAAAGACCGTTTTCTTACATGGACTCCATGGCAGCGATTTGTGAATGTTTATGTTTCTGTTTTAAGTTTTTTCAGACTACCTGCCTCTCTATATCCATCTCTTTCTTCAAATGTGTGTGTGTGTGTGTGTGTTTCTGTTTAGGTTCTCAGTGTTTGGCCTTGGCTCCAGGGCCTACCCACACTTCTGCGCCTTTGCCCACGCTGTGGACACTCTGTTTGAAGAGCTCGGGGGGGAGCGCATCCTACGCATGGGAGAGGGAGATGAGCTGTGTGGCCAGGAGGAGTCATTCAGAACCTGGGCCAAGAAGGTTTTTAAGGTCGGTTTCATGGGCTAAGACCCTTTGGGCTTGGTGAAGTCAATGCTGTTGATCGTAATGGTGTGCTTAGACTGGGAACACTGTGCCTACTGTTTTTTTGGCTTTAGTTAATGATTGGCATGTTTACACCAGAGGATACCTGTGCAAGGTTGGGTTCACACCTCCTGAAAATGGTGGAGACATTTCCCATTCAAGGCTGGTATGAACAGAATATTCGCCCTAAGGATCCGATAGTGTGAGGAGTATACAGGCAGAGTCTTATTGTATCCAACTGAATCTCCTCAACCTTGAAATATCAAATATATATGATATTTACGACTTGAAGTAGTGTAGTTTGAAAGGAACAGCGATAGAATATTTAGTAGAAACCTGCAAAAGTCAATGAAAGTGAGCTGAGCGGGAAGCTTCATCAGTCAGAAGTTGTTGTTACTCGCCTCCAGCTTTTGCTGTAAAATGTATAAACCAAGCTGATTGCATCTTTTCACAAAAGCCTTCAGCCATTTTTATCCCCTTTTTTTGTTTCATGCAAACATTATTAACACACTTAAGTGCAACAAGATGATGTCAACAGCCTGGTTACGAATTTCTTTTTATATGTATTTATGTTTGATTCAATTTTTTTGTGAGATCCGAAGTCTCTTGATTTGCCACTCTGACATCAGTAAGTGCAAAGCGTGTGCTCCTGCATTTAGACTGAAATGCCCAGTGTGTGGCCCAAGGACTAAAACAGTAATAATTGATTAAGTCTTTGCTTCTTCTGAGATCTCCCACATTTTTAAAATCAGTCAAAATTCAAAAATCCTTCAGTCTCCCCCAATGTTTGGTTTCAGTGAAAATAGGATTCCCTGTTTTCCTTGTATTCACAGCAAGGTAAATGAAGCCCTCCCACTCCTTAAAAACAACCCCAGCAGTCACGGTAGCATTTTGAAAGTGTTTGGCCATTCATAACCTTGAGCTGTTGAAGGCGATGCTTAGAGTGTAAGACATCCTTCTCCAAATCCTTTGTTATTCCCATGTAGGTGTGAAGAAAAGCTTTGAATAGTGGTCGAATAATGGTGCGAATCTGTTGTTACATGTCAAGGCTGCCTGTGACGTGTTCTGTGTCGGTGATGATGTCAACATTGAGAAGGCCCATGACTCCCTGATCAGCAACGACCGCAGCTGGAAGAAGAGCAAGTTCCGTCTGACGTACACAGCCGAGGCCCCGGCCCTCACAGACGGTAAATATGACGACCCCGCAGGACGTGAGTGATGGACTGAAGATGGTGTCTTAATATTAAAGAGGCAATAAGTGCTAATAAGCACTGCATCACAAAGTAACCATAATATTTTTATTGTGGGAATGATAATGTTATTGATCAGAACCATCATCGAGTCAGTAAAACGCCTTGAGCTGAGATCTGTGGAATAAAAGATATTTTTAAAATCCTTCTATCCAAAAGACCTTCAGTCACAGAGTCCAAAATATTGGAGAGGCTGCCTCTGTTTCCTAATTTGCATAAATTAGCCTGGTAAATAGCACTTTATATTAGAAAAAGATGGTGACGCTGGACAGCGTCCATAACAAGAAATTAACATTGTATTTACAACAAATATTGAGAAAGAGTCCAACAATGAAAATTTAGGGCTTTCACACTTTTAATATTAAACTGTAATCTATATTCATTTGCCAGTTTATTAGTTTCACTTAGCTTAAACTAATGCTATGTAATACAGCTGACAGCAATGTTCAAAGCCTTCATGAAGGTTTCTGTGATGACTTTTGTTGAAACGGTTACATAAAGAGGTGTTGATTCAACTTTATGATCATTTTGAAGGCAGCAGTCCGTGGTACTGCTTAGTTGTGATTATATTACAGAGGTTTTTGTTATTCAGCCTACCCTTGTTGATAAAGATTGGGGAAAAAAAATATAGAAGCACCTGTAAGAAATAAATTAAGGATATTTGTAACAGATCTTCCCTATAGATAAACATCTAATTTTAGATCAGCCTCATCATGAGGTAAATGTCTTGTTTGTGATGTTAGTTTGTGTCTGTCTGTTTACAGCATTGTACAATATTCACAAGAAGAAGGTTTATGGAGCAAAGATGCTGGAATCTCAAAACTTACAAAATCCAAAATCCAAGTAAGTCTGTGCAGCACTGACATGAAAACACATGCACAGGAAAAAAGTGTCACATATTTGTCTGTGTAGATAATGTTTGATTGATCTGTTGCACTCTTCTGGTGTCAGACTCCCTCATTAGGTTTCCTGTGTTGTGTGTAATGAATGGATCAGACTTTAAAAAAAAAAAAAAAATGGTGCAGCCTCTCTCTTAATCTCTGATCTCGTTCGCAGTCGCTCCACCATATTCGTACGGCTCCACACAAACAATCACGACGGACTGAGCTACCAGCCCGGAGACCATCTGGGCATCTTCCCTGGCAACCATGAGGACCTGGTGACGGCCCTCATAGAAAAACTGGAAGATGCATCACCTGTCAATCAAATCGTCAAAGTGGAGTTCCTGGAGGAGAGGAACACTGCCCTGGGTGGGTGATGCTATTAGCAACGTCACGCTACTTTACGAATGCTGTAGGCGTGCAATTAGGAGGGTTGCAGTTTGAAATCTGGGCAGGATGACAAACTGAAAACATGAATAAGAAACAGTCTCTCAGTCACACTTTAGCAAAGTATCTATGCCCAGAAATTTTTCAGTAAAGCTGCACATTGGCGAGCAGTTGTGGTGACACTGTATGACTTTAGTGTGATTTTTATGAAGCAAGATGTTTCTTAAACGCAGTGTGTGTGTGCTTAATGAAACTTAACCATGACCAATATATCCACTGTAAATTTGCTTTACCTTTCACATTTGCATGACATATTTTAAGTCTTCTTAGCATTTATAAGTAGCATATTATAGGATTTAAAATTGATGGTTTATTTATTAAAAAACAAACAAACAAACAAAAACAACACCCAAATATTTTTTTTGATGTTATGCAACAATGTGGTTAAGATCTGGTTAGGTTTAGGCGAAAAACACTTGTTGGGTTTAAAAAGCAGTTTTATTTTGAAATACCTGGCATTTTTCAGAACAAACACAGCTGCAAAGGTCACCAAAATGAATAAACCCTAAAAGTTCAAAGTTAACCGTCTCCAACGTCCTCATCAACCTGTCTCTGATTGGCTCCAATAACATCCTCATCACCACCAACATGGCGTCACAGAACTCAGACGGAGAGTCACTGGAGAGGAAGCACAAAGACGATGATGACTACGATGCTTTATGACAGTGCGACAGTTCTGTTGATTCTCTTTTGGTTTATCAGCACGAATGCCCATTTTATATTTTCATACACACCATCATTTAATCCATTGTTGATAAAATATATGAATTAATGCATCTCTAACCCTGTTGTGTTCTGCAGGTGTTATCAGCAACTGGACAAATGAGACTCGTATCCCCCCCTGCACCATCTACCAGGCCTTCCAGTACTTCCTGGACATCACCACCCCACCCAGTCCCGTGCTGCTGCAGCAGTTTGCTGCTCTGGCAACTAATGACAAACAGAAAAAGAAACTAGAGATCCTCAGTAAGGTAAATTCACTTAGACTTTGGCGTTACCGTTAACATGACCTTTAAAACTATCGAGCTGCTGCTGCACTGAGCGCTTAGCTCAGTTCGTGACTAGACACATGAGAGGTTTGCGATGTATGTGCGTAGGTTGTATCCAAAAATATGCTAACTCTTTTTTCCGTGTCAGAGCCAAATATATGCAGACATTTTTCCAATTTTTATTAGAGATTTTATGAAGGAGTGCTAAAAAAAAAGTCACCATGTGTTTAAGGCACAATAATAACCATCACGTTCATGTTTGCTATCAAAACATGGGAGATAGTTTTCTGTGTCTTAAAGCAGTTTGCAGTGATGGAAATACGTACAGTAGGAGTCAGCTGGCGCCAAATTAAAGCCGGTGATGGTTCTAACCCAGAGCCGTTCCCCCCTTGCAGTGCCTCCCACAATTCACTCTCCATTTTTGTCAATGTGTGGAAAAGGCTGACTGAGGCCAAGCACTGACTCATATGCCCATACACGGCATCATGTCACCAAAGCGAGAGGAAAAGATGGAAGGCTCCTGAGTTTGAAAAAAGAAACAGTACAGTGGAATCAGCACTGCAGATTTTTATTTTCGTTTACACTCTTGCTGAAGCTCATTTCGGGACTAAAGCAGAATTTTCTCAGACATTTTTAATCCTCTTTTTTATGTAAATTTTCGCAGAGAAAAGTCAAGAAGTCCTGTTTGCTTTTTTGTGCTGCATGAGAGAAGGAATAAAATCCCAAGTTTGTTAACAAAACATTGAAGAAACTAACTATGTTGGTTTATTAAGAGTCCCATAACCCCCATCTGTGTATCAAGGTTGAAAAACCCAGGCCCAAAAGTACTTTTGTTGTTAAAAATTTTGCTAATTGTACATGCAGTATGTCAAACAGTGCTTGAGGCTTAGAATGGAGACCACACCAGGTTTTCTAATGGGCCCTGTGTCGCTCATTAGCAGCCAGAGAACAAAGTAAAAGATGGGAACATATCAAAGTTTTTCAGCCTAGTGGCTTTGCTCTAAATTCATCACATCCAAATGTCAGCGATGACACAAACACAGCCGTGAATGGTGAGTGGCTCTGCTTGTGGCTGCCTCCTGCTCTCCAGTCAGAAATGTGCACAGACTTAAAAGAGGAAACCATCCTCTAGTTTTTCTGTTATCGTGTCTGTTGCCTTGGTTTCTTAAAGAGTTTCATAGGAGAGAAACATTTCAACAACTTTCACTGAATTTGTGCAAAAGAAAAATATCCATCTGTACTTTTATCCCACTTTGTTTTTTGTCCTTGACATCACAGGGCTTGCAGGAGTACGAAGAGTGGAAGTGGTACAACAATCCCACACTGGTTGAGGTGATGGAGGAGTTCCCCTCCATCCAGATGCCCTCCACTCTGCTGCTCACCCAGCTGCCACTGCTGCAGCCTCGCTACTACTCAATCAGCTCCTCCCCAGACCTGCACCCAGGAGAGATCCACCTCACCGTCGCCGTGGTCTCTTACCGTACCAGAGGTAAAGACCCACTACTCATGCGAAATCTTTTTCAGTTCAAGAACTGTTTGGGCCGAGCTGAGCATTAGCTCACTTCTCTCCCAGGGTAGAGGCTGTGTAGGTGTAGCTGCAGGTGGTTTGGCCTTTTCTGCTGACTGAAAGGATGCACTGTAATACTTCCATCAGGCCTTCGAGGGTCTAAAATTGGTATAATTTTTTTGGCATTTCAAAAGACCAATGTCTGGACAATTAAAAGAAAACTTGACTATACTCTGTTATTGTTAGAATAATGTATTTTGCAGTAAGTGACTGCATTTAAACAGTGCTATATCTCTATATATGTATATACACACAAACACACTGCTTTAGTTCTGTTTATGCCATGGATAAAAAGCAGTGTGCTGTGGCTCTTTCAAGGTTGCAGCAAAGACTCAAAAAGTCAAATGACTCAGCCTCTCTGAAAACCCTTCGATGGTTCAAAGAAAAATTGATTGCGAGTTATCTTTGAAAGCCCGTCTGCTTTGCAGGGCAGCCAGACGCGGATTGTAATCATAAGAAATGTAGATTCAGAAACACCTCAGGAAGAATCTGTAAACAGATTCTGTTTTAATAAATAGATACTAACAAAAAATAAGAGATAAACACTGTGGGTGCACCCTTCTAGTAGTATAGACAGTAAAATGCATGTTTATGTTTTGTGAACACAAATTCCCATGAATAGCAGATTCCTATAGACACACTCATACAAGGGTCCTGCTTGTCGTTCAGCAACTCCTCTTGTTATTATTAGCATTTATTTCTTCTTCTTTTTCTTCTTCTTCTTACTTCCTTGCACATATATTTGCATTTTATTATGATTTGTGTTGTTTTGCTCTTGCGGTGCAGCTGTCTCTCTGTCTCTCTGTCTCTCTCTCCCTCTCCCTCTCTTTTTTTCAACCTGACTGGTCCTGTCACATGGACGCCCGCCTCTGAGCAGCTTTCTGTCCACAGGTTTTTGCCTGTTAAAAGAAAATTTTCTCAGCCAGTGTTGTTATGTGTTTGTTAATGTACGACTTGCTATCAGTTGTTGCGTATCAGTAAATGACAGTGTGGTCTTGACCTGCTTTATATGTAAAGTGTCTTGAGACAACATATATATTGATTTGCTGCTTTATAAAAAAAAAACAAAAAACAAAAAAACGATTTGATTTGACTAGCTTCAGTGCACATTGCACAGTATATCACCAGGCGTTTAGGTCTACCCTCGCAAAAAGAATCTCCAGTATACTTTCAGCCTGTCAAGTACTCAACAAACAAGATTACCAGATTCTATCACTACTATTTTCTCTCACATGTGTAATGTGCACTTGTGCAAACGTGATACTATGATTGTATACGTAGTGGTTGAATTACTGTAATTTTCCTTTAGAGAGAGACAGAAGAGTGGCCCTAGCCTTGGAAAACATATTAGGGCCACTCTTTCCCTGTTAGTGGATGCACTTACAGAGAGTGGGAGGCGGATTGGAGAGAAACAGGTAAAGTGCTTGCTTGGTTATCATCCCTTTCAGATGGAGAGGGACCTATCCACCATGGAGTGTGTTCGTCATGGCTCAACAGGATAGAGAAAGGGGAGATGGTGCCGTGTTTTGTCAGAGGGTAAATATCACAGTTTTTTTTCCCAAGGAATGTTGTACTGAAGAATGTAAGATGAATCAATTGTGTTGTAGAAAAAGTTTGGTTTGGTTTGGTGATTTTCCTTCTCGCTTAGAGACGGATGAGAATTTTAATACATTTATGCTAATTTTTTATTTGCTACCACCGAAGACTGGCTAACTTAGAACTTAGAATAGAGATTAGGGTGGGGAAACAGATCACTGGGCTCTGTCAAACTCCGCCTACTGACACCACTTAAACTCACTAATAAAACATTTTACCCCATTGAGAGACATTTTATGATCTTTGCACTGAACCAGGTTAACTTAATGTTAAGCACACAAACATGAGAGTCATGTAAATCTTCTCATGTAACTATTACTAAGACAGCAAAGTGGAGAGAAATGTATTCATCGTTTGCATTGTTTTAGTGCACCGTCATTCCAACTTCCCAAAGACAACCAAGCACCATGCATCCTGGTGGGTCCAGGAACAGGCATCGCCCCGTTCAGAAGCTTCTGGCAGCAGAGACTATATGACCGTGAACACAAAGGTTGGTTCTTCTCTCTTGTCTTACAAATGTATTTATTTCCACCTCATTGAGAGACTTTGCAGTGGATTTTCACTGGAGCACACGAACCTCCAGAGAGAAGCTTTAACTTGATGGCTCACTATAAGAATATTCAGGAGAGGCTGATAAATGTTCCAGTTTAAGTGCCACCGAAAGCATCCTTTAGTAATAATGATATTCAGAACAGAAACAGCAGTCGATCTTGTGTGCAGCGCCGTAACTCTGCCTGTCACCTTTAGGAATTGAGTCGTGCCCCATGATCCTGGTGTTTGGCTGTCGGCAGTCTGAGGTGGACCACATCTACAAGGAGGAGACCATCCAGGCCAAGAACAAAGAGGTGTTCAAGGAGCTCTACACGGCTTATTCCAGAGAACCTGGCAAACCAAAGGTACAAGCACTAAACTGTCTGTTGATGAACATGACTCAGTTTGTCACAACTCTCTTTGGGCTGTGTGGGCTGCAGATAACATCACAGAGTAAGGAGAGTGCTGAATAAAAACCACAGTGGTACTCTCACTCCAACAGAAATCAAATATTTTCATTTGACAGATCTCCACAGTTGTTCTTCAGGTACATTTTTTATCATTTGGTTTTACTGCTGTCTTCTAAGGGCCCATTTAGACCAAATCCAGCACTGTTCACTGTTCTCTCATTCATTTTTAAAGTGTAGGGTTGAAAGGCTGTGGCAGCACAGACCACAGGGGTGGAAAGTTAAAACAGAGTCAACTTTTGGAGGAACACAACCTGACTTTATGCCAATCATAGTAAGAACAATCCTGCCAGAAGGGAGTACAGAGACTTACTTTGCACTTGCAAATGGGCCGACACTCGAAATCTGACCCGCACCTCTGCACAAATCTAAGTTTTTCACACTTTAAATTCATTCTCACTGATTTATTTAGTTCCAGGCATGGCAGTTTTTAAGCTTGCAGTTTGAAGTTTACTTTATTCCCATCTGCCAATGGTTTCCTGACTCAGCTCTATACATTGTTTTCTTTTCCTATTTTTTTATACGTGAAAACTTAAGGACATTCTTTCTTCCACCTCCCCCCTCTCTGTCAGAAATATGTACAGGATGCACTGCGAGAGCAGCTGTCAGAGACGGTGTACCAGTGCCTGAGGGAGGAAGGAGGACACATCTACGTGTGTGGGGACGTTACAATGGCCGGGGATGTTCTCAAGACTGTCCAGCAAATCATCAAACAGCAGGGCAACATGAGCCTGGAGGATTCTGGCTTCTTCATCAGCAAGCTTCGGGTAAGAGAGAGAAAAACAGCACAGGTCTGTGTGAAACATCATCATCTTGATGTTCACCACTAAACCCCACCACGCAGCTAGGAGTGATGTTAGTCTGAAGGGCTCTTCACCATCGCAGCTGTGCCCTTGAGCAAAGCAATCAGCCTCCAGTTGAGCAGGCGAGGTTCTGCAGGGCAGCTCCTTCACATCAGTGTATGAAACTGAGTGCTGAGCGTGGAGCCATGAAAAGGAGAAGACACGTTGAGCCGGTGCTTCCTGAGGAGTTAGAAAACACCCCCACTGGCTTATTTTCATTTGTCAACTCAGGAGTAAAGAGGCTCAAAGGGAATAATGACATGTGTCAGTGACAGTGACTATTATTAAAACGTGCTTGTGTAGGTCACAAATTACCTGAAGAGTTTGTAAAATTCAGACTGCAGACATCTAAACACAGACAATACACCACCTCCTTCTACAAATGTTGAATCATGATGCAAAGTCTTCCCATTGTGTGGTCTAAAGACAGATGAAGAGAAGCTAAAAGTACACAGACTCAACACAAACACTGCTGTATTACAATCTGTATTACATAATACACTCACTCTAAACATGTTTCCTCTTACATGGTCCTTCACATCTCTCTCTCCACTTTCACCATCCAGGATGAGAACCGCTACCATGAAGACATCTTCGGTGTCACTCTGCGCACCTATGAGGTCACCAACCGGCTTCGCTCAGAGTCCATCGCCTACATCGAGGAAAGCAAAAAGGACTCAGATGAGTAAGTGGTTTTCACTTTGATTATAAACATGTATTCAAGACGAGCAAGCTACATTAGCTGCACTGCAATGATGTGACGGTCATGGGGTCATTTTTTGTAGATAGAAGACAGCAGAGCCGTCAGTTCTGATGTTTGTTTGGTCGTTAGATTGAAACAGGCGTCTCTATCAAACAGCCCAGAGTACAAATCACACCAAATTGCATGAAGCCCTTCACTCTTCCATCCTGAGGGGATAGATTATGAGGAAGAGGGGCTATTTTGAGAAAGAGCAACAGATATGAAAGCAAATTTAAAAAATATGAAACATCAATGTGAAAAAATGTCATTTGTGTAAACTGAACTTTGAACTAGCTCTTGTAAATCGTGAACTTGCACTTGTTAACAGCAACCGGGCTGCCCAGATAATTTCAGTTTCAGATTATAAGCCATCCTGCTGACTTAGAGTCATGAATCATATTTTCAAGCCCCTCATGCATAAAAAAACAAACAAAAACAAAGCAGGAAACAGCTCACATTTGTTTGTTTCTTCCTTCCTTAATGCACAATTTTCTCCCTTTCATTGGTTCAATGCTACTCTCTTTCTCTCTAGATTTGAAAGAACATGTCCAGTGTGTACACAAATGCAACACCCCTGATCTGTCCACGTTGCCTCTATAATTTGTTTTCTTACTTATTTAGCCTTTTTTTAAGCAGAAATCCTTTTTTGCCGGTTGGTTAGTTCATATTTTATGCTAAAAAAAAAAAAAAAGTGTTTTGGCACAGCACAATGAGCTTCAACTGAGCCAGCGCGATGACCAGAGCAGCTCTATCTCACACTAAGACGTGCCAATCTGTAACCTGTGGTTGGTGACGACATTGATATGTTATCACCTCTCGTTTCAGATGAAAACAGTGGGTAACTATAGCAACCTGTGGAGAAGGGGCCTTTAAACCAACAGGATTAGAGTGAAAGCGAGTGGCTCTGCTCCATTTCTGTTTTTGTTTCCGTCGTTATTTGCGCATATTCAAGATTAAACACTTCATACACCCTTGCCATGAGAGCAAAACAAGGGTCCTACATAGCCACTGTGGCTCATTAAGCACGAACATAATGCATCACAGACGATGGTTCCTGTGTGGATTGTCACTTGAATTTCACATTTGGCCATCAAAGCCCATGCTCGCTGGATGAGTAATGACTGTAAAATCTCTATCTCTTTGTCTGTGTCGCTCTCTCTGCCTGTCTTTCTGTCTCCCGTTCTGTCTTTCTTTTTCCCAGGGTGTTCTGCTCGTAGGTCTATGAGTTGTGAGGCTTTCTGACGATAACCAGTCCAGAGGACACGGCATCAACCGGTTGAAGAATACTGTGCCAATTTTTGTACTGTATAAAAAAAGAAAATGGGTTTCTTTCTTTCTTTTTTTTTTTATACCACTTAAATGTTTCTGTTGGGCTCTGCGATTTTGTCTGTAGCAAGTTGGAAATGTTCTGTTCTCTGAGAATTTGTTTTGCTTGTTGATGATACTTCCAAAAACTATAAAATTGATCATTTTTGATTCATAATGTGTGCACCTAGTGTAATGACCTGCCTCATTGTGAATGCATGACCAAGACAAGAATATACTCGAGAAATATAATATACTCTGTGTTATTGTTACAGTTAAAAGACTTTTATTGAGGTTTTATATTTACGAGGGAAAGTGTGGCATTGAAAACAAACTCAAAGATATTTCTGTAGTCTGAATTAAGTTGACTTTATGTTTCGGGAAAGAATCAGGGCTTGTCAAATCTATTTGGGCTGTTTTTATGAAAAAAAAACTGTAGTTTTGGAAAAAGTTGAAAAGGGAGAGATAAGTGAAAGCTGTACAGGCATGCAGACTGAACAACTCAAAGACAGTTTTGGCGTGTTGACAGGTGGCCCTGAATTATGAAAACAGCGATTCTGTCACAGCCTCAGCAAACATTTTATCTAGCTCTTCACTGGCGATCCATAAAAATGCATCAGTCTCTTTGCCAGCTGTCTTTCTGTGGCCTGTCCATTCTCTCATAACATCATCATGGTGTGTGTCCCAGCTGGTGCTTGCCCATCCCAAAGCAGCTGGATAGGATGATCACTACGTATTAAAAATGAACTTACATAAAAAAAAAACAAAAACAAATAAAACCTCTTTTTAATTTCTGTAAGACAGTCATGTTTATAAGTTTTAGTGTTGATGAGCTTATTCGATGTTTAAATCAGAGTTTAATCAGAGCTGGATTGGTTTTCACTCATTTTCAGTCTATATGCTAAGCTTAGCTAACCAGTTCTTGCCAGTAGCATCATATTTACCCTATAAACATGATAGTGGTATTGATCTTCCTTTTCTAAAATGTTTAATTTTTTTTCCTTTTTGTGTCAAGTATCTCTTCATCAAAACATGAAGGGAAGCAAACAGATCTGTTTTAGCACCTCACACTGCCCGAATCATATCAGACAGCTGTCAACTTGTCACCAACTGCCACCTATTGAGCTTTTAAAATTTGCATTAATCAGCCTCATGACTCCTCTGCCTCTTGCCTTACATCAACTCTCTGCCTCTGCCTACATGCAACACATTTATTCCTCTTTTCCTTCTCTGCATGATATTGCAAAATCCTGTGGCTCACACGCCACCATTTCACTGTGACCTGACACCTGCTCAGTAACGTCAGCATGCATGTGTGTGTGTGTGTGTGTGTGTGTCGGCTTGTGTGTGTGCGTGTGAGTGTGATCATTATAAAAAGTGCACATCTCTGTATGAGTGTATAAAACATGCATGTGCTCAGGTGAGTGTTTTTTTTTTTTTTTACACAATTCTGCTTGTTGTCTATTACCTTGTCAAACTGGTCAAATTTGAAAAAAAGCATGAATTTGTCGCTCTATGAGTCACACAAGCCTGCAAATCTAATCTTACAGATGGCGCTTTGGTAACAGGAAACTGCCCACATGGCTTTTTTAGTTTGGATCTCAGCAGTTCAGCTCCATTGTTTTAAGCTCCAGTGAAGTTTTCATTCAGGGACAAGAGGCAATCACACTGCCGCTGTTGTCATTTGCTGCTTTCCAATGAGTCAGGGTTGTAATTTGAATATATTTGTGCAGGGGCCACATTGTTAATCGATCTCCCACTCTGCAGTAACCTGTGGCTTTTCTTGTCAGCTTCTGAGTCTTGTTTGTTCCCTTTCTTTGTCTTTGATTCAAATTAAAGATAGCTGTCAGCATGATAAACGGATTTCTATGTGATTTGCAGATGTCCCTAACAGCTGCTGAGAATATATTTGTTTTTTTTTTTGTTATTGTTTCTTTTTCTGAGTCAGCTGTTTTTACTGCCGGGGAAAAATGGGTGATTACCATTGTCCCCATTGTTTTTCATTTTGGAAGAATGTCTCCTCTGTATAATTTGTTTAAACAGATTTAACTGAATTGGAATGAGAGCCGTCAAGAAAATGTCTGTGACGTAAAATGTGCAACCAGAAAAAACTGATAAAGACATAGCTACTATATATATATAGCTTCTATAAGTATATATATATATTCAAAGACAAAGTTATAAACTATAAAGAGTACCACTTCGATCTTTTCTAAGAATGTATTTTGTTTATGTAAATGAGCACTCTGAAACTGCTTGATTTAAAAAGAACAAAAAAAGGCATATTCTATGGTGTCTCTCATATCCTTTAGGTATGGGGATAAAACAGCAGCATTAAATAAATGCATGGTGATCTTCTGTCTCCTGTTCATATTTAAAAAAAAGATCTGTCTATTTACCAGCACTGTGTCAGTCAGTGAGACTGTATTGTGAAATAATCCGGCCTTTCTCACGAGGCACTGGATGGTAAAAAAAAAAAAAAAAAACATTCTTGAGGGGTTCCTTTCCTGTGTTTGCATATTGCTGCTGCTACGAACAACTCTGATCCAATCAGCCTCTGCTATAATGACCTTTGTTGTGTAATCGATTGAAGATATTCCATTTTAATGCATCAGCTGCAAAGACTTTGCATTTACTTACAAATAAAGAGAAACATTTACAGAATATGTCAACATATGAACTTGGTTTGTTTTTCTTGTGTGTATAAGAGAGAATCTGGACTGGAAAGGTTTATTCCTGCAGTGCCACTTGCTTGAGGTCAAAGCATTTTACTTTGAAGGTCACTTGAAGCTGTTGATACAGTGTTCTTCTCTAAACAGAGTTGCAGCAAACAGGTCACTTGCCTCCCCCTCCTCCCCCTCCTACTCCTCCCCCGCCTCCTCCTCCTCCTCCTCCTGCCTCTGCAAGTGCTGGTCGTCATGGCTGAGAGAGTCGGCACTCAGGACACAGAGATGCCTCTCATCGTCAAGGCAACACGTCAACAAAACAAGCCATCCAAACTTTATAAGAGGACTGTGATTGGAGACTCGCTCTCCTGAATAGAAGCAGTGGCCTCTCTAATTAGCCCAAACAGTTTGACCCTCCTACTGGGCAAGATAGGTTTCACAAACACATTCTGCTCTACCTGCTGGTCAGATGAAGTGCAGTGATTTTACTCACGGCATGCATAGTGTTACACCACACTGAGTCTTAAAAACAAGCAAAATTCAAACATCATTTTTGACTGAAAGGTAGAGGAATATCTCTCTCTCAGTATCAGTACCACCATCACTCACTGTCGAAGTCATGCTTAATGGGAAGAAGTTGGCCAAGGAGACGCTGCTGCCTTCTGTGCTGGAAGACAATGATGCAGAAAGTGAAAGGCTGCAGCTGGGGGAGGTAGGAGAGCTGATCACTCAGCCAAGTCTGCAAACTGTAGAGAAAGTGTGAATGACCAGGTTTACAAGTGGAGATTTAAAGGACTGTTCAGTGGTAGATTTTTCTGAAGCTTGAGATTATAATAAACACAGGAGAGAGGTCCATTTGGTAAGAATTCAAAGCATGTTATAGATCTAAAATGCCTTAGAAATGGAGGTCTTAACCCTAACTCCATCTTTTGGCACATCTGAGCACTTTGCTTGCCAAGGGCAAGAAACTACAGACTCAAAAAAACAGGCTAAAGACCTGCTCTTTTCTATTTATAGATGGCTCTTTTGACCTGTGTACTCAGATGAATTAATTTAACAGAGGGAACTCAGAGTCTCACCCTGAAAGCCTGTTTTAATTACACTTTTATGTAGTCTAATCACAGGGCTGCATGCACTGCGGTAAGTGTAAGAAACACAGCATGAAAGTACATTTTATACAAATATCCTTGGACACATTTTTTACACAGAAAGCGCCCTAGAACACGAGCGGTATCACCCACATACAAATAATAGTATGTAGCCCATTTAGTCCTAAAAATAGCAATATATGGCATGGCTGACTGAGACATGAAGTAAATACACTATAGGTCTGGAAATAAAGAAAGTAAAAGGCAGCTAAAACAGGCTTTGGTTCAAGATGTTAGAGGGAGGTGGGAAAAAAAGGAGTGGAAGGAGGGGAAGTAGTTACAAAGACTAGAAAGACAAGGGGATGCGGGCTTAAAGACTCAAAGGGACAGGCTTAAAGGGATACAGACGAGACAAGACGAGCTAAAATGATCCATCCACACTGACAGACTCAGTGGTCCAAAGTATAGGTATCAGTTTTTATTCCCCTGGCAGCAAATCCATCATGTCTCTTCACTCCGTCTGCCAACAGCAGTGAGCTTTGAGGAGTCACGATGCCTTACTTTGTCATTCTCCACCCAGCACCAAGTGAGCTGGACAGAGGTCGACACGCGTGGGCCAAAGGACCAACGCTCGAGCCCTTCCAGTAATGTGCTAGACGGAGGTGAAAGAGAGGGTGAAGAGGAGGAGGTGGAGGAGGAGGAGGAGGAGAAGAATGAACAAGAGAAGCTGGGAGGAGAGGAGCATGTGAACTCTGATGAGGACTACGACACAGATCTGGAGCTCGAAGGTAGAGGAAAAGTTCAATTTGGATTAAAACAAAAGGAAGATAAAGAGGTAACAAAAGTGCACAATGTTCCTTTTTTATACAAGGTGGGGAAAAGGCTTATGTTTGAAATGTATTTCCTCAAATATTTTATTATAGGCTCCAAAAATTCATTTATTGATTTTTGTCTCTCATTTAGTCTCGATCAGAACATGCAAAACCTTTCTGTTACCTCTTCTGTTGATCGTTTCCCTTCTGCCTATTTTTCATCTTCTCAATCTCTTAAATGATTTCAGAGAAGGAAAAAAATACAAAACAAAACAAACTCCCACATGCGCCTGCCCACACGTGTCGAGCCCTGTTCTGCATCTTAATGATTTCATCTCAGTCTGTATGTCAGGCTTCTTTTCACCAGAAGTGAAAACCATCTGGTCTGAATGAGCTCCCCTGACGGGGTCAAATCAACCAGTACGGATGTCTCAATATCAAACTCAAGAGGTCCTCCTCCGGGAGAAAGTGCCACATCTTTTCTTTTTCAACAATGTATGGATACAGTTTAGATTGAAAGCACAGCGACTGTCTCTGTTCATGTTGCAGATAAGGGGGAGGAATACGACCCGACGGGGCAAACATGCTACTTGAAGATGTGTGAGATGCTACAAGTGGTACCAGCCTCTCAGTTCCTGCGGCAAATGCAGAATTGCGAGCTGTCCATGATGCATTGGGGTCTCGGGCCTCAGGTACTATGACCATAAGTTAGGGACTGTATGAAAATTACTAGAGAGGGTGGGAATCAAAAAGGTTATGTATTTTTCTTTTTTGCTGAAGGGAGGGTAGTCTGACTTTGGGGAGAGCGAGGGAGGGTGTCATAATTAATTTTTTTGTGAGTATTTGAACTTCTTTGTCTCTCTGAGGCTATTTCAGATCAGCTCAGACCTGTGTTCAGTGAATGACTCATTAATTCAAAGTCACATTCCCCTTGGGGGGGGTCTGCACTGATCATGGCAAAGTCTAGAGAGCGCTGTGTTATGTCCAACACAGCCGAGAGCTTCTTTTTTCAGGAAAAAGATCATGCATGTGCATATCTTTGCAGGACACTTTACATATAAAATTGCATAAGTCCAGTCCATTATATAGATCCCATCAGTACACATTCAAGTGAAGAGTCCTTCAACCCTCCAAAGGAAGGCTGTTGGTATGGATTTACACTCGAAGAACACTTGTGCAAATCAAACTTTCGTTTTTCCTCAGCGGAATTTTTTTAATTCTTGCACCTAAATGACAACAGTTTTTTTTTTCTGCCTCTTTAATCCGTGTAAATGCAGCTTTATCACTTTATCCTGTTGAGTATACGACACAATATGAATATTATGTCCACGTAATTTAGCTCTTATATGAGCCAAAACATACACAGACATACAGAGAGCTGCACGGACGCTGACAGAGATGCTCTGGGCAGAATTAGACTGAAGAGAAAATACATTACTACATGTTGTGGTTAACCTTATTAGCTTTACAACACAGTGCTTTAATTATTTTTTGCAACAAACTGCAAAACAAAATTGAATAGCAATTTGTTACACTTAAAAAAAAACATATGTCGCCTCATTTTAGTCCATGAGTCAATAACAATTTGCTGTCTTGTAGATGGTAAATCAATGCAAAATAGCTTTGTGGCTGTACATCTCTGATAGTGGAAAGAGTACATCCTTTGTAAATATAAAAATGCATTGCCTGGAGCTCTTAGCAACACTGTTTGACATTTTACAGGCTTCCACCAGTCCATCACCATGTAACCGAAAATTGTTCAAGTAAATCTATTCCTTAACAAGTCATTTCTTCAGGTTTCTGCTTTGTGACATCAATCAAACTAATCAAATTGCATTTTAAATTAAGCTCCACCTGTCCATCACACCAAATGGATATGAAGTATAAAAAGTGTGGCTGCCAAAGGTCATTATTTTTAATATCTTGCAGTTTGATGGGCTTCTCAAATCAGGGAGATGCATGCTTTAACACACATTCGTCTAATGAGGCCGTCTCTGCTTTCCTTTTTAAAAAAAAATCAAGTTAACATAAGGCTGCATGCACTCAACTTTCTCATTAGCCATGCTAGAAACTATAATTTTCATGTTCTGCAAGCTTCATTTCTGACCCACGCCTCCACTCAGCTCCCTTCTGCTTCATTTGTCTCACGCAGGTTTAATATTCCTCTCTCTCTCTCTCTCTCTCTCTGCCCACCTGCATCAGTACATCTACTCTTTACAGATAAGAAAATATACTGCAATGAACAAACAGAAGAATGTCACTTTGAGGGAGGGGGGGTGGTTGCTGGTTGTGTGTTTGCAGGGCACCAAAGCACTGGCGGTTCCCCTGGTAACCAACACTTCAATACTGAGGCTGAACCTGCGAGATAATTGGATGGAAGGAATGGGCGGAGCTGCTATAGCCAAGATGTTAAAGGAAAATTGTTATATTACAGGTGGTTTTACACAGCACTCCAACATGCACACGTTCTGCTCTTCTTTTTTCCAGCAAAAGTGCCAGCCTGACCCCCACTCATAAGCCCACTCTCACCATAATTATATGCTGCAGTACATCATTTAACATCTGGGGTCCCCGGTTAGGGCTGCACATACGGTGTTTAGCACTGTCACCTCACAGTAGGAAGGTTCTGGGTTCGAGCTCAGTCTCTCCGTGTGGAGTTTGCATGTTCTCAAGTGTCTGTTTGGGTTCCGTCTGGGTACCGCGGCCCTCTCCCACAGTGCAGGCGCTGGCAGGTTAGGTTGACCGGTGACTTTAAATTTCCAGTAAGAGTCAGTGTAAGCATGAATGGTCGTTAGTCTCTGTGTGTTAGCCCTGTGATGAACTGGTGACCTCTCGAGGCTGTGCCACTCCGCTGGCCTGGTTTCAGCCACTGTAACCCTACAAAGGATAAGCAGTTATATATTATTGATGGATGGATGGATGGATGGTCCCTGTTAATATTTGCTAAATGTCAGTCCAACATGCAGTTCAGGAACCTATTGAGAAATAAATAGTAAATGTCTCCTGTGAGTCATGCAGGCTCTCTGAGTTTGCATCATTTTTAACATCTTTTATCATGCAGCATCATTCAACTTTCAGGTTTAATCCTATTTTACAAATATATACAGTATAAAAGATTAGATGCCAACGTAATTTCTGCTGATGCTGAGACACACATTAGCCAACAGAGTATTTTAAAGATGACTTATCTTTCTGATTCATATTAATGATTAAGAAACAAACAAGAACCCAAAAAGCTTTGAGAAGAGTTGTTAATATTGTCATTTCAACAAAAACAAAACAAAATGATAAAGTAATAGAGACACTTAGCAAACTCTCAACTGATGTCTAGCATAAAACATTTCTTGAATTGTCAAATCCACATATTTCTTCTCTTCTCTTTGGTCACCTTGTTATAGTCAGCATCAGCTTTTCCTCACACATATTCTTCTGACTGCCTCTTTTCATTAGAAATTACTTTTTTGCCTTTCTATTCATCTTTCAATATCAGAAGTGGACCTATCCGACAACAATCTTGGGGATTATGGAGCCAGAGCCATCGCTGAAATGCTTACAGAGAATAGCACCCTGGTGAAACTCAATCTGTCAGGAAACCATTTCACAGATTGGTCTGCTGAACACTTTGGACCAGCACTGCTCACCAACACCAGGCTGCAGCACCTCGACCTCAGCCACAACGCTCTGGGAGAGCGTGCAGGTAGCAGAGCGATTGGTTATACATATTAAAGGTCACATATTCATTGTGAGTCCTTATAGTATGAAAGAATGAAACAATATCAATGGCTTTCTTTTTTAATAAAGGTACATATTGCAAATTCTTTAAGTTCAACAGTTTGGGTTATATATTCTTGATAGGTCGTTTGGTTTTGCAAACTAATATTATTTGTATCAAGTGCTCTACCTCTCCTTGTTTATACTCCGGTAAAAAAGGTTGCACTGTGCAACTTAAAGTTGATATTTCAGACACATTCCACATTCCACCCATGTGCAACTTATGTACAAACAGCCTCCACTCCTCTGGCTGTGGGAGTTTGCTCCCAGTCAGTTACGACAGCGTTGGTGAGTCCAGTGATGATGTTGGCAGTAAGTTCTGACTCAGAGGCAGTGTTCCAGTTCATTGACAAAGTGCTGGAAAGAGTCGAGGTTAGAGTTTAAAGTCCGATCTTCATGCTGCTGTGAAAAAATTCAGACACATTCTTTGGCATTCTAAATTGTCTTTGTCTTTTAATTTACAGTACAACAGAGAATAAATGCACGTAAATGTTAGAGCAAATAAGTTAACAGATTTTTTGATGTATTACTTAGACGTTTTTATCCATTTAGTTCAAATTTTTTTTAACTGACCTTAAACTTAGTTTAAAGTTTAAAGAACTGAAAAACACTAAATTCCAGATTAGTATAAACTTTTAATTATATTAATAGACTTTGTTTTTGGAAGCAAAAAATGATTTAACTTATATGTCCTTTTGTTCATGTGATTGACCTTTAAAAGCTACAAGTTGCTGACGAGAGCGGCTGTTCATCCAAAGTCTTTTCTTCCTCATTATATATGTAACCACTGAATGAAGTCCTCTAAATTGACCATTTACTGTTCAGAGTGCATATTAACTTAAACTTATGACATTATGCAATTAGTTGTGTCTACCATTATTACATCTTTTTAAAGCCATTCTGATAATAGCGGTTTGAGTGTGCTGTAATGGTGTGGCTTTATCTCTCAGCAGTCATAGGACAGCAGGCGGCAGCAGACTGTGGCATTCAAAGGTCAAGAACATTTCGCCTTCATTAAAACCTCTTTCAATTATGATGTGGATGAGTTTTGTGACAGGCACCTTGTAGAAAAATGGCAGACCAGGGAGCATCTGATGTAGGTAATTGGAAATAAATCTGTCTTTGGGAAAGGGGACACGACCATGTCTCATAGCATGCGTGATGCTGTGATTCATCCCTACATATTCAATTCTATTTTCTCCAGCGCTGAAATATCAAAGAACATCCTTGTTCATTTTGAGTGCACTCTTCCATAGAGTAGGTCCCTGAGAGAAAGTACACCAATCAAACACTTTGACATGCATGCTACGGTGTTATTGCTTTACCAACCAAGCACAGTGAGAGCATCTTTTTTTATGATTATGAAGCGCTGAGTGCCATGCATTTTCTTATTCTTGTCATGAAGTGGCTGAAATGATGATGGTTGAGCTTCTCTTTGGGATATCTGCCTCTACAAGCGCTCGCTTACTGGTGCTCTAGGCCATGAAACATACAATCACACCATCTCAGTGGAATCGAGCGGAGACAAGATAAGCCGCTCCCAGAGAGCGTTTGATTTTAATAAAATTTCCGACTCGGCTTTCTTTCAAATATCTGTCATCTGAGATATTTTTTTTCCTGGATGTGAACTATTTTCAAACTTACACTATTCAATAAACTGTTCCAAACTCTTGCAAACCAAGTGACAACGATTTCTTTTACTTTTGAAGAAGACCTTGTAACTTACTGTGGATATGAGACATTTTCTTAGCTTTGCAATTGAATAATGTAGTTTTTTTTTTTTTCTTTCTTTATCATAAGGACAAATCTTGGGTGATGCTCTGTCAGAAAACACAGGGCTGAGATCATTAAGTCTGGCCTGGAACTGCATCCGAGGAAGAGGAGCTGTTACGTTGGCCAGTGGCCTTGGGGTAATACACCTGGGAATGGAGTTTTTCATGCAAAAGACAAATGATTATTTGGCGGTAAAACAGTAAATGGCACAGATACGATCATAGACTTAATTAAAGAACAACATAGCCTCCAGATACAGCCAGTGTGAGTGCCTTTAACCTGCATTTATTCAAAAGTTCAACATGGTGGACGTCCCTCCTGCATTACAAAAAGTAGTCTGATTGTATAGAATTCTATGTGAAAATAATTTTGTACTTCTTACTTGATTTATTTTCTCAGTAAACATTTAAAACAGCATAACTCTCCAAACTCTTTGGATGCAGATTTACAGCTCTACTTGCTATGCTTATTGACTAATCTGTTTCGAGACGGATGCTGGTGAATTTAGCATAAAATTTGGACTAAACAGTGGGGCATTTTTGCGGTACCAATATTTAAAAAAAAGTTAATAAAGTTACTTTAAAACAAGTTTACGATAAATTCTGCTGTTTTTGAACAAAACTTGTATATTGAGTTTAATGATATGACTCAGCTTTGCTGTTTGATATTTGCTACATGAGATAGAAACTGTATCAAAACTTGCTAACTCACTTACCCTGTTTTGTGAAACAGCCCCCAGGTCAGAGATTCATTAAGTATCTCACAGCAGGAGAAACAGTGTAGGAGCAGTTTTCACCTCCCTGTTTTAATGACCACGATGGTCAAAGGACCCTGATCAGTAAGCCGCACGCGTTTTGATTGATTCAGGCCCTGAGAGGCTTATTACTGACACATACTGCTGCTCTCTTGCTCTAAATTAAGGTGTTTCCTTGTTCCTTACTCAATCTCATTAGAAAACTTGTTCAAGTTTTACTTCTTATTGCATTTGAAGTTTCACTCAACCGTAAACCGTTTTCTTTTCTTTTTTGTTCTTTAGGGAAACATTTTCCTTAGAACTGTGGATCTGTCATTTAATGGCTTTGATAAAGAAGGAGCCGCTGCTTTAGGACAAGCTCTGAAAGAGAACTCTGTTCTGGAGGAGTTGAACGTGAGGTATGAGTCTTAGTCTTTGTTATCTAATGATCAGATGAGAGGCTCCCTCATAAGTTTTGGTCATACTTTCATCAATCAAATAAGAGCAAATGACATGTTTTACCTTGTTTGGTTCTAATTGTGGTGCAAAATTAATACAAAATATATATTAAGACTCCTGATATGATCAAATTGTCCTACTGGCCTTGTGGTTTTACCAATAAATCTTAAATGGTGGGCACACATTTTTCTAAAGTTGGCCTCCTGCCAAAAACCGAGTTAGGGTCATCCAGTCTTCTGCCTGTTGTTAACTTCTCAAACCAAACAAATGCCTCACAAATTTCCAAGCTTTTGTGCTACATGGATGAAGAATGCCATCTAAAAAAATAACACTTTATGATTGCATCCCCTCACACACATCTCTTTTTCTTCATTTGTTTCTCTTCGCAGTAACAACCGAATACCCCCTGAAGGAGCTATTCGGCTAGCCATGGGCCTCAAAGTAAACAAGACAATCAAATCCCTGAATGTAAGCTGTTAAAAAGAGATTGGCTCGAGCTTCTAAAGCAATGGGGGGCATCAGTGGATAAAATGGGATAAGTAAATGGATCATTGTACTTTGTTTTAATGTCAAAGCCCAAGTAGATTAAACAGAGACACATCGCCGCCTTAAAAAAAAAAGAAATATTGAAAAGACGTTATGGTGAAGACACTTCATCAAACTCAGCTGAAGCCAGTGTGAGGATTTGATATTGATTAGATGTGCATTCCTGAACTTGGGTGTTATATAAAAGTCTGAAAACTTACTAAGACCAGTCAAATTTAGGTAGTTGAACATATCAAAATGTCATCAGATATTTATAAGTTCAAAGACACTCACAATCTAACCCGCATTTGCTGTATGTATGACTCAGTGGCCCTGTTGGCAGAAACAGAATTTCATGTTCATTCTGTCTTTTGAATACTTAACAATCACTAAAAAAACAGAATCATAAGTTCAGAGGAATGGTTCATAAGAACAAGAGGTTCATTTTCCATAGAGTCTGTCATGTTGCATCACCATAAATTTTTGCCCAAAAAAAAAAAAATTAAGAGAGGGTCTTTTGTGTTTTTGGTTCTTCTATATGTTTGAAAGGGGAGCTCGAGGTGAGGGGTAGTTAGTAAGTTGCAGTGTGCATTCTCAAATCCCAGATACTGGACCTTAAATGGCTAATTACTAAGAGTTTTGTCCAGTGTTACCCTGCTCTCTTGTTGAGTCTACTTAAGGGTTAGGGTTACTGTTGTAGTTACTTTGATACTGACAGTGCAACTTAAATTGCATTTTTTTGGATGAGACAAGAATAGCTGACTTGCATCTTGAGGTTCTTGTAATTTCTTAAAGGAACAGGAATAAACATTTTTTAGCCCATTTGCTCTCTGAAATATACTTATAGGTTAGACATATATAAAAAGCTGACACTAGCAGCTGAGTGAGCTTGGCTTATTACAAAGACTGGAAACAAGGAGAAACAGCTAGCCTGGCTCTGCTTAACACTTTAAAAATCTACCTGCCAGTATCTCTAAAGCTCACTACTTTTTGGCTCAGATCAGTTACTAGGCAACTAGCGAAGACCCTGGTAAGGAGTAGTATAGTAATAGTTTGGCATTTAAAAAAGTGGTGAATTGTCATTTTCACACCAAACAAAGGTGATACAATATGCTTTTTGAAAGCTTCAGAGATGATGTTAGGGGGAATTTGTTACAACTCAACAGAACCAAGCTAACTTATTATACCTCTGTTTTCTGTCTATGTTTAAACTAAGCTGCTTAATTTAGTGGACATATATGATATTGACATTGATCTCATCATGTAACTCCAGCAGAGAGCCATTAGGTCAAAGTGTGCAACCCAAAATGCTGAACTACTCCTTTAAAATGGCGACATCCATTACGATTATTTTGAAACAGCACAAGGACTTTTATATCTTCAAAAAATGCCACACTAGCCTTAACAACTCATTTCATCCACATCCATAATGTAAACCACAGTCAAGACATCTGTTGCATTATTGTCGTATTGTTACATCTCTATTGTTTGTCTTTTTCCAGATCGGGAGGAACCCTATCCAGAATGCTGGGTGCTACGGGATCCTCAAGTCTGTGCAGGAGAACCCAGATTCAGCTATGGAGACATTAGACTTTTTGGTAACTCATCTATTCCAATTTTATGAGACTTAATGCAAATCTTCTTCTTTTTAAACATATTCGCTCACATCTATGTGTACCACTCTCTGTAGGACATCTCAGTGAACCAGGATTTTGAAGACTTGTGTACCACAGTGAAAGAAATTATCCCTGCGCTTACAATAAATCTTGGGGGCAGAATTGGCTTGTTCAGGAAAAGCATGAAAAGTCTTTTTGTATGAATTGTCTAAAAAAAAAAAGTGTAATTGCTGTGCATTTATGCCAGAAAAGATGGAAGGAGTCTTGTCAAAGCCCTGTGGACGTATTCAGCGACAGATGAACCAAAGGACGGATACATGCAAGGATTTTTTTTTTTCAAACAGATGCCTTTTTTAAAGAGCTATAAAAGAATTTTCCTCTGAATGAACTGCATTTAAATCAAATATAACTTGTTAAATACCCAATCAGTTGGAAACAAAGATGATTCAGAAATAGTTAGTTCATTTTCCAAAGGAAACAGTGCATACACTGCATGTGTGGGTGCTTGAGATATAGTGTTGTTAAAGGCATTAAACACAGGCATACAATACAGGTATTGAGTATGATTCTTTTTAGGTATGATCTGATTTGATGTTATATAATGTTAGTGGGTAGAATGATGGAGAGGATCAGAGAGCACCGCATTGTGTATGAAAAGAAGTGAAAGTGGGTTGCACAAAAAGGATTTAAGTACTGCATGACTAGTCTAATAGAAAAACCAGCTATGAAAGAACAGTCCGCTATTAGATAAGAGACCTGTTTACTGCAGCAAGACAACTCACACTGCGTTAGATACAGTAAGCTGTCTTTTTGACAGCTTACTGTACTTCCCACACTCCCATCAAACTGATCTTCATCACAGTTTTAATTTTTAAAAAAATACCCAAAAGATTCCATAAAAATATTTTAAAGCATATTTCTTATACTGTATGACCTGTTTAGCCTACTAATAATCTTTACATATATGACACTGTAGGCACTTAACATACTTTTCTTGAGTTTTTGATTTTATGTGACTATCTGGCTCAAGGAAAGAATCTTGAGTGTGCGACATTGTATTTCTTTCTCAATTACCTTTATCTGAGGGTTTTAGATGTAGTTTTCTTATTTATTTATTTTTTGCATCAAAAACTGAAAAGATGAGCAGCTGGACCTACAACACTCTGGCAATAGTAATTCAGATAATAAGCAGTTTAATGTAACTCTCTGAAAGTAAATATCAATCGCAATTAGTGGGTCACTTCCCATAATGATGTACAAATTTAGTTCAAGACTAGCACTTTACCAATGGTGAAGAAAATATTTAAATCATTCAGGCCACCTAAGTAAAAGTAGCCTACAAATAGTACACTGTAAAAAAAAGTATTTCAAGAAGAAGTCCTGCGATTAAATTTAATTGATTGTGTTTAATATTCCTTGAATGCTCCAGATTAGATTCCCTCCCATCACGCACACACAGACACAAAGGAATGCACAGATATTCATCTGTGACGCACTCGACCAAGGCACTGTCTACGCTTTTTTAAAAACAGAATAATATAACTTTTTTTTTTGAACAAAAACAAACCTAACGTTATTAGTTTTCAAAACGTCTAAGAGCAAAGTTCCTCACATGGTTCAAAGGCCCTCTCAATTTATCAGGTCTGATGGACTGCACGTATGGATGCGTGCTGCGTCACACGGTCACGCGTGTTTTTAAATCTCCGGCGGGCTAACTTGTTAGCATGTAATAGCAGTCAAAACATCTTAGTCATTTAGATAAACATTAACCAGACCTGCGTGTTTGCGTGTCAGAAGATATTTCTCTTTACGGAGGACATGGCGACGACTAGGTGGTCCAAAGGACAGATGTTGTACAGGTATTCTGTGACCTGTTATCTGCACCGAGCGACCAGGTAAAGGAGTAACGTTATTTTTTTAAGTAACGTTAGTTAGCTTATTTATGCTAACTTATTAAAAGTCCTAATATAGCGTTAATGTTATGTATGATTAACGCTACCTGGAAGCTCACGGTAATTTTTTTTACCTTTGAACTCGAGAAGATTTTGTTGTTGTTGTTGTTGTTGTTGTTGTTATTTGGTAAACGTTACTTTATTCAATTCTGAATTAAAAAATGAAAACAAAATTAAACAGACGAATTTGTTAAACCTTTGTGTTAGCTAACGTTACAACGGCGTCGTAAAAATGAGGTCGGTTCCTGCAGTTGTTTTGTCAGTGGTTAGCTAGTTACTCCATATGTTATATTTTTCTCCTCTCAAGCCCGGAAAATTATATAATCTAAATGCTAATGTGAATCAATGTGTACTTGTATCCCATTATGTTCTAGTAATAGATTTTTCGTTAGACACTCGGGTCATTACCAACAAAACAACCAGGCAGATTTCCAAACCAGCTTTAATCATTCTCTGTATCTCTGAACTTTGTTCTGTAAAGCTACACTACTGTGCCCCCACACTGCATTGATTTCCTCTGTGGCTGGCTGTACTCAAAAACAACTTATGACTTGAACACTGCTTTGTTGTTTTTGACAAAGAGCCAAGGGAAATTCTTTTTTTCTATATTTTTTAATGAATTCTAATCATAGTTTCCAAATAAAACCACTGGCCCACAAGGTTAATAAAAGAGTCTCACTGACCTTGAAAGTTTGTGGACTGTAGAATAATAAAATACAGTAAAGCCTTAGAAACTACTTGTGAATTAAGAAATGGCCTTGTATAAGTATGCACAATATAGCTCCCTAATCTATAATAGGGCACATACCAACTATTCTCTAAGGGCTTTTCTTGCTTCTAACATCCTGTGAAAAATCCTGAAATTAAGGTTTATGTTGACATTTAAGCAGCTTTAAAATGGGTTCAGAGTAATGACTAAATAATGAGTGTATAAAAAAAACTATGAAAGTCATTCAGAAGTCCTTGGATTTGATGTCCAGCAGAGTGTGGGAGCACAGTTTAACACTGCATATGATTACGCATACATTATGCAGCCAGTGAAGCAGCTGATAACTTTTCTCCTGGTTTCATTGACAAATTTTATCTAAATAGGTTTTTCTTTTATTTTGTGGTTTTAATTTCTTTACACGTGATGATAGTTTTCATTTTTTTAAGTTTCACCCTCACATTTTGAAAATATAAACCATATGACTTATTGGGATACAAACAACATTTGTGTTATGTTTAAAATATTTATTCATTTTTACTCGAATGTCTCAACACTGCTGTTTGTATTGTTCCTGTTTGCTTTGATGATACTCTTATAGTGCTTTCCTTCACTTTCTTTGGAACAACCTGAACACATGACAGATTCAGTTCAGATTTCTCTGACTTTTAGAGACAGTTTTCTGTTCTAGACTGATAGGAGCCTGTTAGATTGTAACAATAGTTGTTAAAGTGATTGATATTATCTTTTTATCCACTCCAGTGTGAATGAAAACAAGTTTTAAGCTGAAGACATAAGCTGTAGCATTCAGCCCACTCACTCATGCAGCATGCATGTTTTTCATATCAATGGATATTAGCATGACTATCTTTTTCGCCCATATGTCGCATGTATTTCCATGTTCCTTTTAAATTTGTCTTTATTACATCGATAACTTCTCTGTTTTATGCTGTTGCTCTGAGCCTTTGTGAAACTTTCTTTCATCTTGCTTCTGTGTAGGAGGTTTTCAGAGAGCAGCGACAAAGGCTGGTTCCGTTCCTTGTTTGTGCACAAAGTCGATGCCAGAAAAGATGCCCACTCCAACCTGCTGTCAAAGAAAGAGACCAGCAACCTGTATAAAATTCAATGTAGGCTTAAGTTCCTTTACCTACTCACAATTGAGGCTTTATTTTTTTTAAGTGGGAGTTTACACACAGCTTAATACATGTGAAAGGGTTACAGGTAAATTCTATTATCTTGTAACGGTTTCTATTTTATATCACTAAAATCCCTTATTTTTTGTCTTTGGAGAAAAAAAGCTAAACGAATCGTGTTTATTCAGTTGAGTCCAAACTAGCATTTGGGACCTCACAGAATACTGAAAGCAACATGAGAAACAAGCCCAGGATTGCCATGAAATTATTTGTTAGCATACATATGCAACATACAGGCAGCAACAAGTTATTCTATATTAGTGTGATGTATCAAGTCTGTAAAGTTTTTGTGACATCACAACAATTTGTCTGGTTTCCTTTTGAGTCTATAGTGATATCTGTGTCTGTCTCTTGTGGAGAAATCTGTCATCCTCCACAGGCTTTGATCTTTTTTTTTGTGGCGTACATCTCACCGTGTAGGGATTTCAATTTGAACACTCTATCAGCCGTAGCCTATAACCTATTGAAAGTGAACCTGTTTTGTATAAAGAAGTCCTTGCTGAATTGGAGTGTGAAATTACTTTGTTGAAAAATTTGATTGTTGGTTGTGTGTGTTTTTTTTTAAAAAGCACTATTTCCCGATAAGTCTTTTCCTCTTTCTTCCAGTTCACAATGTCAAGCCGGAGTGCCTGGAGGCATACAACAGTCTACAGTGAGTGTATTTTGCCATGCACTGCTTTAAAACACTTCCTGTATTAACTCCACAAATCAAGTTATGTTTGTAATCAGCTGCTTGTTTAATTGGGTTTCTCTTAGTCATTCACTTAAGAAAAATTACATTTGCAGAGTATATTTCCATCAAATCTGGTGTACAAATTAGGTAAGCTATGCTATGATTCAAGAAATAGTGATTTAGATTTTGTTGATAACATTTAAGAGGTTTTGATATTCACTAGAAGGACTTAATTCCATGGTATTCTTTCAGAATCATAAAAGTAATTTAGCGTAAAATTGAAGAAGTAGAGTTAATGTTTTAGGGTATCACATCAATTTTGATAATTGTGGACTTCATGCTCTCTGAGTGCCCTCTAGTTGGTCATTGTGGTAAAATAACCATATATTATAACTGCTGTCACAGTCACACAAGCAGCATGAGAAGAGTTTGTATTTTCTTTTTGTGTTGTCTTTAGGGTTGAGGTGCAAAAAAAGCTCCATCAGGACCAGGACTACCCATGTGAGGTGGTGGGAAGCTGGAATACCTGGTATGGAGATCAGGACCAGGCTGGTAAGCAGCAGTGCAGTAGTAGTAAAAAACATGATAAAAATCTGTCTCCTCTTATGGATGACAGAAACAGTTTGCAACACCTTTTACTGTTTTCAAGGCCTCATGAACGGTGTCACTTATTTTGAGTGGCTGAAGTTCGGCTGTAAATTGGTTGGCAGAGCATCACAGAAAATGCACAGACACTATCAGATGACTTACTGCCAGCGCGTCTCCTTCTACAATGATCATTTACTGCTACAGTATACATTAAAAGTACTTAGTGACAACGAAGAGTGATTACATGATAATGAGGGTGCTGTGTCCCTTGATTGTGTGGGTGGCATCAGCTCACACACAGTGCTACAGAGACATCTGCTGTTCTTTTTTTGCAGTGCATCTATGGCGATACAGAGGAGGATACCCAGCCTTGACTGAGTGCCTGAACAAGCTGAACAATAACAAGGTCAGCTGTGAGCTCTTTCTTAATGTTTTTTTTTTTTTTTTGGTCACACAAAGTAAGAAATTAAATGCAGAGATGCTAAAGATAAAGTTGATATTTAAAGTGTATCTAACGCTTCCAGTTTTATCTCGACTTTGCAAGATTTTAGTTCTTACTTGAATAGTTGAAAAGCACTGTATGGTTTTCTTTTTTCATTGCCTTCTTTTTAATGTGAAACATTCTCATCTCTCTTCAGGAGTATTTAGAGTTTCGGAGAGAGAGGGCAAAAATGTTGATCTCGAGGCGAAATCAACTCCTCCTGGAGTTCAGTTTCTGGAATGAACCCTTTCCGAGACCAGGACCCAACATCTATGAAATGCGCACCTATCACCTCAAGGTAAACTGCATGATCTACATGTCTTTAAATGTCACATGCTGGATTTTATTTGAGTTCTGAGAGACATTTTCTAAAGTGAATTAACTAAAGCCATATTTGATATTGAAGATCATTCACTACTTCAGAAAGCCGCTGAACAAAACACAATTAGGCTTTTGGAAACTGGATGTGCTTCAGCTGTGATCCAGATGAAATCCCACCTCCACAGGTGTTCAAGCTAAATAGAACTGTCTCAAAACCTAACAGAGGATAATATTTCATTACTACATAAAGGCAGTGGTTCTAAAAGACTTCTAAGACACTTCAGGTTCCGAGAGACATTTTGTGGCACATGGAAGAAAGAACAAAATGTCTCCTAGGGTAATCAGATCTTTGAAGACAAAAACTGAGAAAATCTCCTGCAGTTTGCCTACCACTCACAGGAGGACATAGTGAAGTCAGGCACAAAAATATCAGTACAGACTACAAGAAGAACACCAAAGACGCAAGGACTTCATGACCAGAAACCTAATCACACTCCATTTAAGACCAATAAGAAGATAAAAAGTCGAACTGAAGAAACAATTTGGTTACGTCTGTAGAGTTCTAGGAGTCTGTTTTATGGAGAAGCTTTTTAAAATGTTTACTGAGGGCTCTAGATATCAATGGATTCTTTCCTAAATATTAACTCCGGGGCTACATGATTTTTCTTAAGGGTCTTTTTGGGGAAAAAAAATAATACTAATGGAGTTTATGTTATGTTATGTTCACAGAAATCACTCAAATACAATAAAATGCAAAAATACAAATAAAATAATAACATTAAACTTTCTTTGACAGTTTTCTGCGACAACTGTGATAAAATATGTATATCTGTGTGTTACACTGAAGGACGTCCTGCATGTGGGCTCATGTGGCACACAGAGTTAGTCTGCGTAAAATAAACAAGCAATAAATGTGCTGTTGAACTGGTTTGACTGTGCTGGTTGTTATCATAGCACTTTGAATGATAAGGTTGTGTTTTTGTGTGTATGTGAAAGACCTGTTTTGTCAAAGAGGTAGTTATACAATTTCATTTAATGTCATATCTTTGTTTTGAAACTGTTAACATTTTACCTCCTCATGTTTGTTTCAGCCAGGAACTATGATTGAATGGGGAAACCACTGGTAAGGTTTAATGAGCTTAATTTGCTTGAAAATAAATAAATGCTATCAGTTGCCTGGGCATTTTTTCCTTAGCATCAAGTATGACAAGTGTTCAGGTAGTGATTATACCTCTGAAAATAACATCTCTTATAACAGGGCGAGGGCAATTAAACACAGACAGGAAAACAACGAAGCAGTGGGTGGATTCTTCTCGCAGATTGGCGACCTGTATGTTGTTCATCATTTGTGGGGTGAGTATGTGACATATGTTCATCACCTTAGAGATAATGTAAAGTGCAGGCTTTAGTAGCTCTCTTACAGGGAATTGTAGCTAAATGAGCTCTGAATCTGTACAAGCAGATGGCACACCAGTTAAGGTTGTTAGGAAATGATACCGTGTGATGTCTTGTTTGAAAAACATGTATATTTTCTGAGGGTTGATGAACAGAAGAAGGTGATAACACAGAAGTTGCTAATGTAGAGTGAGCATTTATGTTTCCCTACAGGTTCCCATATTCTAGGACTCTTGTATTTAAGATTTAATAATGTCTTCCTGATTGTCCACATTGTAAATTTACTATGTTGGTTTAGTCTGTACACACAAGATATATTGCATTGCTGTCTGTCCTGCAAGAGCAACAATCCTCTGTTGCTCTTCCTGAGATTTTCTCATTGTTTTTCCTGACAAAGAGTTTCTCCTCCTCTAAATCAAGGGGCTTAGGCCAGTCTCAGGGTTTCATGTTCTATTGTATAGCCCCTTGAAATGTAGAACAAGCGGAGAAAATGTAGAACAGAACAGCATGCAGTAATTAGTTTTACACCAGGGCAGTTATTGTTGTTCGTTGTACACAAGCATTTTATGAGCCTGTGAACTATATATTTTAGTTGTGATTAAATCATTGCAGCACAGATAATGTCCATTCATTCATTTGATGATATCGAAAAATGTCTAACGTAGAAAGATGGGGATTACGTCTCATGGTAAGCAGAATGATGGGCCCAGTACATGATGATATTAAGTATGAATGTTGAATATGGCCTGTATTTGGTAAATGGACTGCATTTATATAACGCTTTTAAAGTCTTTGGACCACTCAAAGGACTCTACAATACAAGTTGGCATTCACCATTCATACACCAATGGAAGGGCTTCTATAAAAAAATCCCCACATGCTCATCAGGAACACATGCACACATACCCACACACTGAGAGCACACATCAGTAGCATTTTGCAGTTCATTATCTTGCTTGGTATTAGTTCTATAATTAGATAAGTTTATAAATCCTAGCTTAAACACATGTAGATGGGTGACTTAAATCATGAGTAAATGTTTATAATAGGATGTTAATGTAATCAGTAATGATACAATCAAAAGTGAAATATTGATATCATGTCAATAATATAGCGTTTCTTAAATAATTTCTGTTTCTTGTAGGTTGTAAGAATAAAAATTTCCATCTGTGTAATTGTTGTTTTTGTAAGCTTTTGTGCAGCTATGTGACAGACATTCTTTTCACCTCCCTAAACTCATGTTTATACTCAGGTGTACTTCATCTGCCATAAAAAAGGTCTTGAGTAAAAGTTTTTTTCTTTTAATCTACTAATCCTCTATAGACATGATAACCCTAATCCTAACCCTAATATTATTATGAGTTCTTCAGGCCACCACATTGTTCAGTGAGAAAATCTGAAATTCAAATAATTACGACAGTCCCAGAGTGTATCTTTTCAAAATATCCAGCGACAGAGTAACTGCGTGGGGGGTAGAGTTTGCCTAAAGCTATTTTGCATCCTTTTCAGCTCTGCAACTACTGAAGTTTAACTCAAACAATTAGATTAATGACATAAATTCCCTCACAGTTCATATAGCCTGCAGTTTGTTTGCTTTGCAGCCTATGAAAGTCTCCAGTCCAGGGAGGAAACCAGGAACGCTGCCTGGATGAAGGACGGATGGGATGCAAATGTGTATTATACAGGTAGGAGAGACGCTGACCACCCACACATTTACATCCAAGGAACAAAATTTACCATTTAGCCAAGGATGATACTAGCTCTCATAAGATGACATTACAGGCCAATATTCAACGTAATATATAATATGGCAATGTCTTAGAGTGTTATGCTTTGAAAACAATGGAGATGGCAGTTTAGTCTTGGATCTGTTGCCATTTAGATCAAATCAGTGACTGAAGTTGAAGTTTATTCTTCTTTAATAAAAAAACAGTTGTTGCTTCAGGCAGCTAGGAGCTATTTTATACTCTATGGCGATACAAGAAGTTAAGTTAAGTTGTGAGGTATATGTAGGGACTGCAGAGAGGAGAGCCCACAGATGGATGCCAAGGACCTAGAAGGAAAAAAAAGTTCATTTATCAAGAGCAGTTTTGTAGCAGCAGCAGCAGCAACAAAGTGAGCAGGTGAGCACAGTTATGTACAATATGAATTAGCATATTAGGGAGGAGCTTTTTTGACCAGTTACTGCTGCATTGGCTAAGCTTCACAGATAGAACAGTAATTTTCACAGTATGTAACCTCGCTCAACTCATTAAGACACATTGTTAGTTAGAGCGTTTTTTTATTAACATAACAGTATCTATGTGGGACTTTAAAACATTGTAAGCTAGATGAGTTTACTGTACTCAAATTAACACAATTAACTCTTAAAACCTTTCCTCTACAAACAGTGTAGAAAAATATAGATACCCTGCGTCACTTTGAGTCATCAGAATTGTGTAGAGATGCAACTTGAGAATTTACTTTTTGTTTGTATGAAGATAAATCCATGGTTTGTGAGTTAATGTTTAACATGTTTGTCTCATTGTCTCCTCAGTGCCTTTGATCAGAAGCATGGAGTCTAGAATAATGATTCCCACCAAGAGTTCACCATTACAATGATAAGATGACAGAAACTGTTTGACTAAAACTCCTTCACCTACTACAAGAGCATATGTTGTTTTTTTTATGATGATCTGTGTCATATCCATGTATGTAAACAGAAAGAGTCACTGTGTCTGTATTTGCACAGCTTCCATTCAGTCTTAAAGTAATGATGCAGTGTTTGTGTGCATGTATTTTGAGAACCCTGAAACGCCCACATTTCCTGAAGGTTGTGTCAGAGATGTAAAGAAAGAGAATGAATAACTGGCATAATGAAATGCCAGATTATATGTATTACGTAACTTGCATGTATATTACACTATAGAGTGACGATAACATGACTGTGCAGAGCTAGATTTGTAATGTTTCCTGCTTTTTGTTTTTACCATGAATTATGGTAAATTTGTTTTTTTCACAATGTAGGGATTTCTTCATCCAACCTTTGATTGCACTTTTATGACTGAATATGAATCACACTGACTGACATCACACTGAGCGTCATATCTGTGATTGTGAAACACATCCTTGATTGAATAAAACATGTCAGACTACCTCAATCATCAAAAGAAAAAGAAAATCTGATCATTATTTTACTGATCGAGATTACACCAACATGCAGGATGCAGAATTAGCTTTTTTATGCTCCAGCCACTCATTACATTACTGTTTTTTATTGTTATGGTATAATTTATTCATTTGGTTGTTGATATTTTTTAAGTCTGGTTTTGAGTGAAGCAAATCTTAACCATAATCAAATCAAAAACAGCTGCTTGCATATTTGACCAGCATTTGGCAGGTTGATTGTGCTTGTTTTGTTCCCTAGTAAGGCTGTAAAGAACCTACCAAGAGCAATTATGTAACTTCCAGTGAAAAGGATCAGTGTTTTCAAAATAAAAGTTAACTAACACTTTGATCATTTTAACTCTCAGAACTAAGGTTACAATGACAAAGAGTTAAAGTTAACTTGTAAGCCTTGGAGTTCTTGCAGTTAAGTTTTCTGAAAGCCTTATATAGATATGTTTAAAACTTAAATAAGCTTACGTAAAACATATCCATTTAGCCTTAAAGTAGTAATATAATGTATCAATATTTTGTACCCCAAACATGTAAATGAGAGCCTGATATGTTTATCAGGTTATTGTAAGAAAAGTCAATATGTTTAGGGAATCCTCTGTGCATAGGGCATATTTTAGTTGTCACAGAGCTGTTTACATAATAAGTAACTTAAGTGAATGGAACAGAAGAGAAAAACAAAGCAATAGGACATTCATTTGACTTACTGATTTATTTGACTGCGGTGTTTAGCCACAAGTAAGAATGTTACCTCATATTTAAGTCCAGTGTGTAGGAGTCAGTGATATCTAGCGATGATATTGCATATGGCTTGCAACTGAATGTTCTTCTGTTTTAAGGTAACAAAAACACAACTCTCATTTTCTGGTGATTATACATTGATAAAAACATAATTATATAACATTTCTGTCATATTCCGCCATTAGATTTCCTAAATCTTGCACACTCAATGCTTTAATTTTGAAACCAAAAAATGCTAAAACAAAAAAAAAAAAAACCGAGTTTCCGCCGCACCTTCTCATTTTACCATACTCTTCATATCCAGACTTTTAATATATATTCGTATACCTGTACCTTTAAGAGCAGGGGGCGTGTCATTTTCGGGGCTGTCCCTTTTATTTGAATATACAGTGGCTCAGCGGAGCTGGAGTCGGATTGCGTCGGATGTTTATCGTCTTGTGAGACGGACGCAGTGGGACGTGGTGGTTGTATTCGTTGGTAATGTTCATCATCTAGGCCTATATTTAACAACTGAATGATATCATCTAGCTAGCAAGGCGTTTTTTTCCGCCGCATGCAAACACAGAGGAGACTGCACTACTCTCAACCGACAATATGGACTTGCACATATTGGACCACAAGCTACGGGTCACCAGCATATCCAAGAATGGGCTGGTGAATTTCACACACCCCCTGATTAAACTAATATTTCTCCGAAACAGAACACGGTAAGGTGACTCATTGAACAGGGTCAGATGTTTGTGGTGCTCCGGTGTGAGCCTGGTAATTCAGTCCGGATATATAAGATCATGCATCGCCTTTCATTCAGTGGGTGGCCGAGCAAGTACTAGGTTATTTGTCTGTGCATGCCCTGCTCTGCCTCTGCCTCTGCCTCTGCCTCTGCAGCGCATGGAGCTGTAGGTAATCGCAGTTAATGATAGACTTTCGACGTTTATAAAACTGCACATCAGCCACAATATGATTTAAATTAGGAATGTACTGTTAAGGTATGATTGTATCTGTTATGGTACCTAATAATCTATGTTATAACTGCTTAAATATTACAGCAGTTAAGTTAGAAAGTGTATTCTCGTATGTCAACATGTGAGGGTTTTTTTCTCAGCCCTGCAAAATGCATGCATTTTACCTTTTTAATGTATGCTGAATATATAGGTCAAACTATTTAAAAAGCATACATTGCCTCTGTACAAACTTGACCCTTGACTTCCTTTGCCCATAACCAACATCCAGTTTTCAAGTTAGTCCGGATCTCGTTCTGGCATCACTACCACTTTTCAGTTAATCCCTGGATATCCTCTCATTGTTATGTAATTGTTTATTGCTCTGGCTGCCCCACATACTCATGGCTAGAAGAGGAGCTCAGCATCTGTCTTGGAGCTGCCCGTGATATAGGCCAGGCAGTGATTTAGCTACTGCTCTCATGTCAGGGTACAAAGAAGTGTAGACTAATGTCAGGGAAGATTCTCCCCCTCTTATCGCCTTTGTGCTCTGTGACAGTAGAGGTGTAGATGTCATAGATAACACACTGCCTTCAAGGATTTATTCACTGAAAGCAACAACAGAACAGCCTTTCAGTAATCAGTTTACTTGACAGCAAGACAAACGCATGTCTGCATGACTAGATCATGATCCTACAAAACACTTGAGATCCATTTCTTGTCAACCGGCACGAAGAAATGAGAATTAATTCTCTTTATTTGTCTGTCGAACACCTCACGTTTGCTCATGCCTATCTGTATACATCAGCACTCATGTGTCACACAGTATTGGGCAAAAGGCTGCAGTAGGTTTTGACGTGTCAATACCAGACTCACTGTGTCATTAGGACTTGCAACACCCTTTAAACTACTGTACTGTTCTTAGAAAATAGTAAGTCACTTTGAATGATGCTGCAATACATACCGCAATTGCATCAGTATAGTGCATGGCCCAACAGGTTTAAATTCATTATAAATGATCAAGACCTGAATCCTGATTTACAGTCAGTATTTTATTCTGTTTGGAAAGTGAGCCTACATTTTTATCTGTGCAGGATCTGTGGGGCATTCACTGTCTGGGAGACAGCAAAGTTGGTTGAGCCCAGAATGCAATCATGCGTTGCTTAACTTTTTTTTTGATCGGCTGGCCTTTCTCATTGTCAATGATTTGTTGTGCTAGCATTGGAGTGGTTCCATCATACTGTGGTGTGGATGTATGCCTCATTTTTTCATGTTCCTCAATAGCAGGGTTTTATTTAGGTTTTTTTTTTTTTCTTCCTCTGGTCATACTATAGACAATGCAGATCGGGGAGTGGTAGAGAGGATTGCTTTCATGGCAACTCAAAACAATTGTAGGCAAAAACAAGCCTGATTGCCTTGGTTGGCTTCAGCAATCTCCCTCTTTCAGGCCCCAGCTATTCATTAGAGCACAACCCAGAGAATGTGTGCAAAGTGATTTGAAAGCAGTCCTGAGTAGAATTTTAAGGAGGTAATCGCTTCTAGCAACCAGGCTTTTCCCAGATGGTAAGAGGGTATTTCCTTCCTACATCATCTCACACAACTGATGCATTAAGACACCTGTGAGGAAGAGGATGAAAGTAATCAGAGAATGTATCTCATCGAAAAGTATAACCCTTATATGATGAGGCACTGCATGCACCTATCAGACACACTGGTTATTTGTGAAGGTCAGCAACGTTTACAGTTATTTAGACTACATGTCATGACAAAGACAGTGAAGATAATGCAAGTCAAATGGCCTTAAAAGCGGCAACACGAGAATGTTAATAAACTAGAGAATAAGGGTATTTATGTTTATGCTCTTATGCTCTCTGAACAAAAGTGGCCTTGGATTTAGGATTGTGAATGAATCATCAACTTGATATGTAAGCATGAATCATGGTCTTGCAAGTTGTTAGATACTAGTGTTGTACGGCACTTTGTTGTTTTTGGAGGAGTTTATGGGTGTGGTAAATATCAAAGCTTAGTATCAGCCAAATATATCGGTCTTACTGTACTGTGGATGCAGCCCTGCAGGCTCCACACAGACCTCCTTTCTTTTCTTGGCCGGCTCACTAACGAGAGCATGAGTCGGAACAAAGCCTCAGCTGAGCTAGAAACCCAGCAGGGAGTTTTCCACTTGTCTGCTTCAGTAATCTGTCATGGTTGGGGCTCCCCCTGTTTACACAAGGCTCCCCTCCCTCTAATAACAAGCAGGGAGTCCTGAAAAAGAAAAAAAAAAAATCGTCTCCATTGTTCTGAAAAAAGAGGGGCCCATGAAAAATGTTATAGATCGGTTTGTAAGAAGCTGCCAAGGTAGCGGACAGCTTTGTCGTCCACTGGCGATGAACCTGAGATATCTTGAAGCTAAGTCCTCTAACTTCAACAACATCACTTTGCTCTGCTCTTATCATGTTTCCTCAGCTGGAGCATCAGTTGCAGAAACCCCTCCCTCCCTCACCGCTGCTACCACCCGTTGGTTTGTGCAGCTGGATCAAAGTCTAGACTCTTGTGTGCTTGGTTTTCATCTTCTCCACTCAGCCGCTCCCTCGCTACCTGTTGCTTCCTCGACGCTTTGGTTGTTTTCCATCTCCTCCTTTTCATGTTTCTTCATGCCTCAATAAAAGGAGTTCTGTTCTTTAAACTTATTACCAACAGTGATCACACACAGGGTATGTGTAACCTTTACAGACCGCTGTGCAAACTTGTTTTATTAGTTGATTAATCACTGAGTCAGCGAAATGTCCAGAGATGTTGGAATATGTTCCCACAGGCCAAATTTACCAATTGTCTAAAACCCAAAAAGAATATCCAATTTGCAGTGGCGTGAAATCCAAAAACCCAGGAAACTGTCATATTAGAGAAACGAAACTTGTGAATTCTCAGCCATTGATTCATAAGGAGAATGAGAGGGACAACATCTCTTTTGTCCATTGTGTTGATGTCTTTGTCCCCTCTAACGTTGAGTGTTTCTTGGAGCTAAACCTGCCTCCTAAGTTTAAGACATCAAAGGTTGTTTACAGCTTAAACTCCTTGTAGAGGGAGGTGCTTTTTCAAAGCACCAAATCTTCCAGCATCAGAATTGGGCTGTGTCTGATCATTTCTGTAACTTGGTTCACCTGATATGTAAAATTTTGTTAGCCAATTTTTTTTTAAAAGAAGTGTATTTCTTTGTATTTTTAGATCACATATCCCTCCTGTTAAAGAAACTGAAATGCTGTTTTCAGGTGGACTTAAACTAAATCAACATTCTAAAATTGATTGTCTTGGATGTGATTGGTCAGATCTGTGGAAATTAGAAAGGAGCCAGGGCTTGAATTTTTTAGCTCTTTTTTCTTTAATTTAAGCACAACTATTTCTCCTAGTTTTCATGTTATCAGCCAAGTGCAGCAACTATCAATGTCTGCCAAGAGACTGTTCAAAACAGTGCACCATCATCCCTATTTTATATCTTGTCTCCCTCCACTATATGGCCGGCCTATCACTTTACCTTAGGTTTTCATCATTCCAAACAACTTTATGACACGTCTGATTTACAGCAGGATCGGACAGCACCTCATATAAACCAATTCTGTTAGAGCACAGTCTGACCCTGAAATATTGTACTTCCTTTGGACCCTGTATGTCCCAAGTTTGTTTTTCCCTGTATAAGTTAATGTTGAGACAAGGGTCAATAAAAGCAAAAGAGTAGAACACTTAGTTACAGGGAGATGTTAGGGAAGTTATTCAATGAAGTCATAGATAACAATATTTTACTCATTGCAGGTAAAAGCAGCCTCATTTAGTGACAAGGAGGATGGAACAGGGATTGTACAAACAATGTGAGGAAAATGGATTTTAGAGTGCTTGTTCATGTACTTAATGAAGCTTAGGTGAGACATCATATCTGTCTTATCTGCACTTCACAAACAGGAAACCAAACATACACACAGTTGTCTCACAGGTGGATTTTCATCAGGTTGCTTGACGACACACAACCAGTGCGTCGGTGACGTTCGGCTGCCTTGCAGGTGTAACTGAAGAGCCTTAATTGTCTACTTTGAAGTTGCACTATGTGATAAAGATCCACACTTAATCATTTTTCTGTGCTTGGCATCCACTACCTGCAGGAAACTGCAATTGAAGGGAGGCAAAGGGTCAACAGGAAATAAGGGGGGTTTTAAAACACAATGGACTGGTCTTGGCTCTCCAGCACAGCTGTTAGTTAGTGTTACAGTGTTCTCTTTCTGTCTCTTTGTCTCTCTGTAGGGTGATTGTCTCATCTCATGGCAGGGATTACTTTTTGCTGAGTCAGGAGTTCAGCCGTCTCACTCAGGCCTCTACTGTAATAGCCTCAGCTGACTGATAAGCATGTGAAGAGGAAGATGTATCTCCAGTGAGACTTTTTAGGAGAACAGGAATATGTAGCACTTCCTTTTTAGGGATTCAAAGAAAACAAATAGAGTTGCTATGTGGAAACTGCTCGTATCGTCTGTCTTGCAAAATTAAAAAGCCTTTCTGAGGGGCAAAAAACATTTCTGATGGGCAGAGGCTTTCTTTTGCCGGTCTCAAAATTTTACATTTTGTATTTGCTGTCTTGCATTTACCTCAGTGAAAATTCCCTCTTAAAGCTCTAACACCATCTCATGTTGATCTGTTGAAATATATGTCCAAGGGAAAGTTTTTATTTGCCTCAATATTAAATTTGACATAGAATCTGGTAGAAGAACAATGCAACCAAGGGTACCTGATACCTGTGCATTTTGGGTAAGGCTAAATTGTAATGGGAAACTGTCACCAAACATCGACTGTGATGAAGATAATAATTCAGTAGGACTTAGAATAAATACATTGAATTATAAACAAAAAAAGAACAAAAATAGATTAATCAACGCTCATTTATTAGCTGCACAATTAAGCTACATCCATGTGGTAAGAGCTAGCTTGCAAAACAAGGAGAAGTTTTTAGAAAGTCATACACTGGCTACTATCTGCTGATTAGATGATACATCTTAAGATACATAAGTAATGTCTGCCCACCAATTGTTTGATTAAAACTGAACTGAGAGCATGTAGTCCTTTGGCTCAAACAGTGTAGCAGTGCAAGCTGTACAGACTGTGGGAGTGTACGCTGCACATGCAATAGATTGTAATTTTGGTGAATTTATATTTAATAGGATAATGGTGAATCGTATTTTCATGTGATGGTAAAGTGTGCTGCTAAATGCTGTGCATGGTTACAGTTTCATATAATTAGCATGCTTTTAACCAAAACATGCCAGTATTGCTTAGTATCCGGTCTCAGTATTGGTCTCATACTGGTAGGAAATCTTCCACAGAAAGTGAAAAAAGCCACAACAGCCTAAACCTTGAAGTGCTCAGGAGTTTGATTTGAGAGTGTATTGAAAGCTCAAAGTGAAAGCTTTTAGTCTTGACTGGCAAATGAAGATTGAACTCTGATTTGTCTTGTCAAGGTTGCCATTAATGTCCCAATGACCAAGAGGCTTTAGGGCAAGTCCAGCTCCTGGGTTACACAGTAATCTGTTCTCTCTGCCTGCAGCTCATCCAGTGACTCAGCTCTGTCTCAGGTGTCCTGTTTATCACTGTCACACATACCGTAGATATTTTTTGGGATTGTAGAACGGCAGAAACTTTTCCTATCCTGAAACTTTTTTTTTTTTGATTTTCATTTATTTGAGGTTAAGGTTCAGTCTGAGTAACAGAGCTAATTGGTCCCAGCAGGGTTTTTTTGCTGTGTGTTCTGAGTACATTTTGAACACCAATGAGCCGTGTCAGTTAGCAAAATGGCACTGCTTCTTCAAATATTTAACCATAGTGGGTCTTTTTTTAGAACAAGGTAGAATAAGACAGCAAATGTAACTTTCATAGAGTTTGGATGGGTGGATGACTGAAAATCTGCAGAATGCAGACCTGACTGGAACTGTTGCGGAGACATTAAAGCAAGCTATCATCTTGATTTCATCACGTTTAGAGTGACAGCCAGTACCGAAACCAGTGCAAATTTCTGAGAAACCCATTCACTAGAATTCTGATAATTGTCATAATAAAAATCTGGACCTTTTTCTGTTTACAGATGAATAACAATGTTCCCTCACTCCCCTTCTCCCTCCTTTCCTCTTTATCTCCTTTCATGTACTTTCATTTTCAAACCACATGCCTCTATCCATCTGTCCTTCCTCTCTTGTTTCAGGTGTAAGTTCTTCAGTCTGACAGAGACACCGGAGAACTACACGGTCGTCCTTGATGAGGAAGGGTTTAAAGGTAAAACACCTCAGTGCACACACATCTTTCATCACTTTCACCAAGCAGGAGTTTGTTTCCCCACATTCGGATTATCTCACCCTGATCACATGCTCTATAGTGATACGATACCAACTACAGGCTACAGTGATATTTGTAGTGTTTTGCAGCCAGAATGCAAGGTAGGAATTTGCCCTGGCTTTAAATCTTGTGCTAACAGAAAAAGATGCAAGGCGTGCACTGATAAATATCAATCACACAATTAAGGGAAGCTACTACCAATTTCAAATTTTGGACATTAAAGGCGAGCTCCACCTGTTTTACACTTCAAGAGCACTTCATCATTCACAGGCAACTATTGAGCCTGTCACAGATGTTGTGCAGTTTCTTGTGACTATAAAAAATGCCACTCGTGATCGTAGCTATACCACCAGGTTTATCTCAGGATGGGCTGTATTGGTGTTCCTTTGAATCGTGGAGTTTCACAGAAGTGCATCTACCAGACAGGACGGACCTATAAAAGGTGCTATAGATTTGAATTATGGAAATTTAAAGAGCCGCTGTTTTGGAGCTTGACCTACAGTAGGGAAATCTTGTTCTGCTGCATCAATTATCCGTCTTTGTTAATTTTTCCTTCTTTAATGTAATAGTTGAAATGGTCCATAAACAGAGAGCAAACTATTGTCCTAAGATTCACTATTTTATTTGTTTTTGTAATGTCTCACCTTTGTCCACTATTTGTTTTAATATTTTAGCTGTGAAAATCTTGTTCAAAGTCAAACAGAAGTCCCAAACAGCAGAAAATGTGTCACTTTCTTTATGAAAACATAGTTAGCTTGTAACTATTATGTAGTCTTGAGGTGGACCACAGCATAGGACTTGTTGTTTTACCAGCCTAATGTTACTTCCTTCCTTCTTTGTTCTCCTCACAGAACTCACGAGGTAGGATGGGTGTATACGGCCATATAATCTAGAAAAAAATAAAACTGGACAAGACCAAAAGGCTATTCACAAAAAGCCTTGTCAGCCAAAAACCAAAACATTGTCAGCCAAAAAGAACAATTGAGAAATTGTAAAAATTTTCTCTCACATCACTGAGTGAGAGCACTGTCCAAAGAAAACAGGACTCAGCAGTTTTAGACTTGTTTAGTCTCTCTCTTCTTTGGTTTGAAGCATCACAGACAGAGAGGGTTGGTGGATATGAAAGTTTCTTTAGTTAAGCTGCTGTTGCTGTTTAGTGCTATGGACTTAAAAGTCAAGTGCAACTTAACAGAAAAAACTGTTTGCTCCCATTGAGATCTGAAGTTCAAGCTGCATTTACATTAAAACATTCTAATTAGGCAATTGAATGCATTTAGCAGGAAAGGTACTCTCAAATGTCACACAAATATGAGTATCTTTCCAAGGAAGACACAAAAATATGTCTGATTTTTAAATATACCAAAAATGGACATGACGGCAGATCACGAAATTTACTCCTGTCAGTTTTTATTTAGTTAAATCAATAAGTTAATTAATCCGATATTTTTAGATTGGAACTTCTCAAACTTCGGCAATTATTTCCCATTTTAAATAACTATGATCCAAAATGTGCTTTTATGAGGGGGGATGCCAAACAATTTTGTTTTCTGTGGCATCACTTTTGACTTTGTGTCAGTTGTGACAGATACCTTTATTTTTTAAAATAGTTTGCATGCACTGAAAGAATTTTCCATCACAAAGATGAGGGATGGATTCCCAAATTAAGAATATTTGTTAGTTAAATCCTCGATAATTTTTTTGGTTTTTCTGTGTGACTAACCTGTAGGGCCACAGTCAACAGTATGACTTTCTGTCAGCCAGACATTTTTGTCCTGTTCTTTTACACTGTTGTAGTCGTTAAAGGGATGTATCCCCTTTGGGTGCTCTGTTTCTCTCTGTGTCTCCTTTACTCTCCTTCAAACTGAGAGTCTATTTTAAGAGTAAAAAGCTGGTGTAGTGAAGCCACAAGAGGCCGTCTGTGACAAATTATGCCAACCAGAAGAGTGGCCCTTTTTTAAGGGGAGAAAGAAAAAAGACTGTTCACTGCAGGAGGTAGAAAGCATTTGGTAATTTATTTCAGTTAGCTGAATGGTAATGACACCATAAACAAAAAGTTTTGTGCCTCATCTGAAGGTCTCTGAGACTTGAAATGGAGATGAATCTCAGCAGGCGAAGACAGTTTTCTCTCCTTCTTAGCAGCATTCAAAAATACTTGGCTCTTTTGTTTAAGCTTAGTGTTGTGTTAGGAGTGACAAAGCTATTAATTTATCAGCTCTTTGAATCTGTTATATAAGCTAAACCAAAAGATGCAGTGCACATCTCCCCGTGTATTCACCCCAGTATCTCTTTCACTCAGCTTCTTGTTTACTTCCTGGAAAAACACCTGTTTCCCATTTAGTTTCCAGCTTCCACTCAGAGTTTGTTTTGCCACAAAGAGTGAAATATCCTGCTTTTTTTGGCCGAGAGACTCTGGTTTTTACAGCTGTATCTAAGGGATCACCCTGTTTGAACTCTGACCCCCTCTTTAACTCGCACTCAGAGCTGCATGTCTGAGCACATTACTGCACCAGTATCGGTTCACACTCTACAGCCAAGTACGTTGTGGTGCTGCAGTTCTGTTGGCCTCTCCTGAGCATAGGTTTTACTTGCGTCACTGTGTGGTTTAAATAGAAGGAGGGTTTTAGGTTTTCATGGTGAAGGAAGAGAGACGAGGTGGGGGAGAGGAAGTGTGTGTCGGTTGCACGTAGCAGCAAAAAAAAAAATATATATATATTGTTTTTCCTTAACAGTTCACACCTTTAAGAACATGTAGATACAACCCCCAGTTTGTATCTAAATCTGTGGTGAGGTTCACACGTTAAACGCTTTATTAACAAAGGAGCTTTTACTTCCTGAATCATTATTCCACTCACTATAGGCTTGTTTGTTGCACAGAAGTCCCCTATAGATTGTATACAATACATCTGTCACGTTGCTTGTGGTTTATTTTTGTTGGTTTCTTTTGATCCTCCTCTTTTCCTCTAAGTATTTTTTAAAAGAGTTTATTATTTATTGTATCGGTTTATTGTTTATTTTTGCATTTCTGGAGCTGTTGATTTGGCTTCTTTAGAGGACAGTTGTCTTTATGACTTTGAATGCTTGCGTGTAATGTTAAGCTGATAATAGAGATGTTTGTGGTTTCAAGGTTCTCTTTCTTTAATCTTGCATTGTTTTTTGCAGTCCTCCCCTGTTTACCAGTTTCACATGTACTCAACATACAATCACACAAATGAGCTCTTCTTTATGAGAGCATCTATTTTTTTGTCTTATTAGTGCCAAGCTGCTCTATGAATTTTACATAAATGGGTTAATTTTTAAAAAAAAAATCTATATCACAACAGTTTTGATAGAGATATTCTTAATGGGGAACTCTGAAATTTTTAAAACATAGAAATACAAGGTCCATGTTAACCACTTGAATTCCCCTTAAAAACAGTTTTACCTTGTTCAAATTATGATGCATCACTGAATATAGTCACTGAAAATGCTGTTAAAATAATAGCAGTATTTTTTGATCAAATGTAGCCTCTTTATTATCTGGACATCTTTTGACCTGTGTATGAGCAAATCACTGCTAACTTGGATTGATCACTGTATCACAGTGGCTGAAATCATACATATTGTCCATTTGTCCACCGGCTCACTGCTAAACTTCTCTGCTTTTGACACCACACAGAGCTCCACCCTTCAGAGCATCTCAAGGTAGAGAACTCCATCTGGCTGCCGCTCAACGTGGTCTCCAACGGCAACGCCTCCAGCAGCTCACAAGCTGTCGGCGTGACCAAGATCGCCAAGTCGGTCATCGCCCCTCTGGCCCAGCAGCACGTCTCTGTCTTCATGCTCTCCACTTATCAGACCGACTTTATTCTGGTGAGTCCCATCCACCTCAGTCTAGTTCCCTTTTTTACTTGTTTCTCCACTTTATTCTACTCCAGTCTCATCAGGGCTATAATGAATAAGACTCTTTAAGCTGTTCACTGTTTTTAAAAAAGAGATGTCTGGGGCTGTTTTTTTAAACTCTCTACATGTATAAGTACCTCCAAACCTCTAATCTAATCTCGCAGTGCAGCCTTTCACTTACTGAGCTCTGCCAGACAAAAGAAGCCACAGTGTCTGCATTTTGTCCACTCACCAGTTTTGCAGGAAGAATTAATCCCCAGCAGAGCCGAGGGTAATGAAAGGCTAGTTGATGTGCTACATGTAAAAGTGTTTAGTGGGCAAAAATAGATAACAACCTTGTCAGATGTTTGTGTCAGCAGGAATATTAATGGTTGACATGGTGGGTGCTTAAGCATTTCTTAAAACGAGTCAGATTGAGGAGTTTAAAACTGTCTGTATTCATATTCTTCACATGTGTAGGTGAGAGAGAAAGACTTGTCTGTGGTCATCAGCACTCTGGAGGAGGAGTTCAACATCTTCAAGGAGGTTGGAGGAGAGTCTGTCCCTGTGCATTGTCTGGATGTTTCTAACGGCCTCCAGAAGAACGGCAAAGAAGGTAGATGTCACCGTGGTGTTCAGTATGAGCTGACTTGCCTCCCAGGTATTGATAGAACTCCAGTTAGAGGAGGAAGTTAAGATCCTGTAGCACCATCTTCAGGTTCTTTGTGCAAAGTGTCCATAAGTGTGTGAAAACAGCACATAAGCCAAGTTAAAATGATAAGACATCATGTCCAGTCTAAAAAAATGCAGTTTTAAGTACAAAGTGTGCAAAATTTCTGAAGTGGACTTTAGGATTTTGCTGCTCATGCTCTAAAAACCAAACTGTGGACATAAGTGCTGAAAGCTCTGTTCTTTCTCTCCGTTATTATTTTGCAACTCAGCAGTGCTGCCACATTGCTGATGCGAACAAAGAAAAAGATATCAAAAACAGTGATGTCGTGTTTGTTGTATTGCAAACTAAAAATGCTCAACCACTCTGCCTTGTTTTAAGTCAGTGATGTTATATCATCTTTGTGTGAAACCACCTTTTTTTTTTAACAGGACAGACATGAATCTTGGGTTCATTCTCATTTTCAAGGGTTTAATCACCAAAATGATACTGTACACATTTCCATAGACCTACAACCAATCAGAGCAATGAAAAGTGTAAAGACGTGCAAGTTGAGACTGGAAAAAATGTCAGTCTGGTCACAAATGTTTTCAAATTACAGCTAAACAGTAAACCAATATGCGATTCTGAAAAGATCAGAGGCAAGGCTGTGGGGTTAATGAGTTGATTAAAGGGCTGTGATTGGCTCCATGATGTCCATGTCGGGTGGAAGTGTGCCTGAACTGTGTGAGCAGACCCATCTGCCAGAGCAAACAAACCATGAGCTCAGCAGATTGGTTGGCTGGATGGCAGACTGGTTTCTGTGCTAGCATTTGGTAATAGACAATAAAGCTTTAAGGGGTCAGCCAGATCAGATTCATGTCACCAGCAGCTTCTCTCCGATTCAGTTATCTAAATAAAAACAGAATTTTATTTTTTGTTTTTTGAAATTGCCCCAAATGAGATATATTTAAAATATGGACTTAAATGAATCAGATTAATAGATGAAAACATTATATCACAGGAACAATGGTGCTTTCAGTAGTCATTTCATGTGTAAGCCCATAAGCACATGTGTGCCATTAATAGAAATGAAATAAATTATGTTCTATAACAATAGAACCATGTTGTTTAAGAAAACCTGTTGTGCTTAACAAGACCACATTTTCTCTTAAACAAACATTACAAGACACGACACTATCTGCTGCATACTGAAACAATGTGAACAGCCGAGTCTGCACAAGTTTCAAACAAGCATAAAAGAATGGTTGAACTACGGAGACTTACTGTGTCCTTTACAGGAAGTAATTTTTATATCACCATGAAGAACAGGACATGCTGTACAATAATGCTGGAACATGTCCAATCTGTCCAACCTGTCACAATCTTTCATATTTTATCTCTCAAGATGACAACTTGAGAAAAACTTTAAAAGTTCTTTTTTAAGAAGAACTCCATTTTTCAGCTGTGATTGGCCTTGAAACAAAATTCTTTGACACATTTCTGAACTGAAGCTTTGTGAAACTAACAACATTTTTAAAACTTTTTCAAGACTTCTTAAAAATAGAGTAGATATACTGAAAAAAAGAGGGATTATTAATGTACGGTTTATTCTAAAATCATCATCAGTTAAACTGAAAGCTTTAAGATGCCACAATGTCTGTCATTTTTGTTCTTTTTTTAAAGCATAAGAATTTAAGTACACATTATACATCAGGATAAAGGGGAATGTCTACCTGCACTAGAAAATGTGGTATTTTAAAGAAAAACATGTCTTTTAAAATGTGAAAAATATATTTCATTTAATGTAAAAATACAAGAAAGATCTAATGTTTAAGAAGATGCACAGTGCCCCTGTTGCAGACTACATTCTAACACTGCTGATGCTCCTCCAGCCATCCAGCCTACAGTTCATCCGGTGCTGATCCCACAGAACCAGTTCTGCGTCATGTCTCTGGACCCGGACACACTGCCATCAATAGCCACCACACTCATTGACGTCCTCTTTTATTCCAACAGGTGAGGTGTCTCTCTCTCAGACCAATGCAACATCTTTCTGAAACACAGGGTGGCGCACAAGATCTAAACTAAGACATGATTATTATTATTGCCATATATACCGAAAACATGGCAGATCGACCAAAAAGGTCCTTATTTCACATCATTTTGATGAGCAGACACAATTTCCCAAAACTTTTTTATGAACAATTTTCAGCAAACACACAGATGTTGTAAACATAGAGCTTTTTTTCAGTCAAAATTCCATACAACACTGTTGTATTTCACTCTTTTTCTCGTGCATTTTGTCTAGCTTTTAAACAAAAGTATTATTCCTATATATTATCTTCTTTTATCTCAAAGTTGCATTGGCATGCCCTGAGAGAAAGAACACAAAAAAGGAGTTAAGCTAGATGATCAAAATTGAAGGAATAATAGAAAAACTAACTAAATTTTGTGTCCTACCCATGACTCTGAGACGTGGCCACAGGTCTTTAGCACACTCAGATTACAATATGCATCTGTAATGTAAAACTCAAAAGTTTGAACATTTTAATTTTTTTGATACCCTTTGAAAAACTTTTGTCTTTGTTTTTTATGTTCTTTAACTTAAGTTGTGTAATTCTATTGAGTGACTTCAAGTATTATATGAAAAAAACTTCCCCCTTAAAATCAGTGCCGCTGACTACCTTTCACCTCTCTAATGCCTCCTCCCCACCTGATGTGTCTCCTCCTCTCCAGTCCTAAAGAAGATGCTCAGTCACCTCCCAGCCAGGACTTGGACTGTATCAAGTTCTTCTCCTTCTCCCTCATCGATGGCTACATCTCACTGGTGATGGACACTGAGGCTCAGAGACAGTAAGGATCTTTAACTTCTTACACTAACCCAGGGACACTTTGCCCACCTAATGATTCACATTTCAAACACACATGGAAACAAATAAAAAGCATTCCAGCACTTTTAACTGAGAGATTTCCTCACTGTAAGCAAGTGAAGTAGGAGCTGCTTCGGGTTAATTGTGGGACAAGTTTGCCCCTCTCCTGATGTTGTTTGACATCTGTATTTTGAATTACAGTAGTTCTGTGAAGAAACAACAAATTTAATAACAATTTTACTTAGTTTTGGGCCTTTGTTTGGCTGTTGTGTCCGAAATGGTCCTGTATGCTCTTGGTTGCTTTTATAGAAATCAGTCCTCTTGGTCTTTTTGCTGCAGGTTTCCTGCTGATCTTCTCTTCACCAGCTCCTCTGGGGAGTTATGGAGGATGGTCCGTATAGGTGGACAACCACTGGGTTTTGGTGAGCCCCCCCCCCCCTTTAAATACTTCAGAATGTATTTGTTGGCTATGTAAACAGTTAAGAGCAATGAAACTGCTCCCTCTGCTGGGAGGTCTTTGTTTTTTCAAGATGTATTTATTTTCATTGTGTTTTAGACATTTGATACATGGATGGTTTAAAAAAATAAGTGAAATATTTGTGTGTGTGTTTTTAATTTCCCTGATTTGTATTTTATAAAATATTACACATTATAAAATAAATCATTTATTTTTTTGTCAGCTTAGGTAAAAATGTTCTGTTAGAGGTTGGGTCGTCAAATATGTTGATATGTACATGGAAATGACAGAAGTCTCAATGCTCTTGTTTTGTGTTTTTCTACTAAATTTTTTGTATTCACAGCTTGTACTGATTTTAACCCACATGCATGTTTAAAAGAATACAGAACAAACTTAATACACAATGGCAACAAGTGGAAATCTTTCACATTATTACCTGGTTGTTTTTGTATGCTTTAAAACTCTTAAATTTGACTTTTGCTACTGACTACATTCAATCTCTCCCTTACTCTCTTTCTGCTGTATTTGCAGATGAGTGTGGTATAGTTGCCCAGATATCTCAGCCTCTGGCCGATAGCGACATTTCTGCCTATTACATAAGCACCTTCAGCTTCGACCATGCTCTGGTGAGTCGAACATCTTCACTTCATGTACACGCTCTACAACATTACACCTTTAAGTTGCAGCCAGGACCTCCTCCAGCACTGCTGCACAGAGAGCAGAGAGCTGTGTGTGAGTGCATCTGCTGCTGTGACCTGCAACTTTTAAAAGGGACCAAAGCCACAGGGAACAGAGCTGTGTGACTTTTTTCATGTATGGTCTATGGCATCATGACAAAAAATATGTTTTAGTCACAATATAAAATTATTATAACAACATATTATAAAATAAATACATTTAAAAAATCAAATTTAGAGGGGTACATCCCCCAACCCGACCCCCAGCTTGGATGTGCTTGATGCATCTGTGTGACACAGTGATAAACATGATCCTGTTTAGAATCATTGAAAGCTTCAGTTCAGAATGAGCGTATATTTACAAATTAAAAGTTAAGTTTTTCAGCTTGAACATTAAATTAACTCCTGTCTTTGTGTTGTACTCGGATCAGTACACTAAGTGATGAACATTTGCAGGTCATTTCATTTCACACAGTCATGACTTCTACAGAAGGGGTGTGGATTTGTCACTCAAGCAGTGATTATTTGCTGAACCATTTTAAGATTTTAGCGTAGGTATTTGTCTCTAAATGTGGGAGGTGTAGACAGATATAAAAAAAATATGAGTATGTCACATAAACAGCATGCCTGTGATGTTTAATCACAAGGAATGATTAAAGCAGGTGACTCCAAATCAGCTAAAGGCTGTTTCCACAGATCTAAGCATGTTTATACATCTAAAAAAAACCTTGAATCAAAACTATTTGAGATTATATGAGTTAGAAATTAATGACTTAATTACATATGCATTTGTTTTTCAGCAATTATAAAATGATTGCATCCTGATATTTCAGCATTACACTAAAAACGTAAGGTTTATATGTTCTTACTTCTGACTGCAAGAACATGTTTAAATGTTTCAATTTGACCAGACAGGTTCAGAAAGACATAAACTAGTCCTCAGTGTCCAGGTGAATGTGTGAACACTTAGCCAGTAGTCAGTGTTTGGCTGTATATTAAAATCTATCTCAGTGAGAAACACTAATATTTACTCCACAGCGGTTTAGTTGAGTGCATTTGTGTCTGTGTGCTTAGTCAGCGACTGCCATCTGTATTATCTTGGAAGTTACCAAGAAAAGTTTATCTGGGTCATTTGTTTACCATTACCCAGAAGCATATCGCACAGTGTGTGGTATCAAGTGAATAAGCAAAGCAAAGCCAAATTTCCCTCCTACATCAGTGTAATAGGAGCATTATTTATGAATATCCTTCCGCTGTTATCTCAACTAGAAAAAAACTGTTACCTCTTCAAATGATCACATACCTTACTCATGTAGACTGTTCAGTTTCTGCATGCTGGTTCATTTTCTCTTTGATAAAGCCCTTATTGTACTCTGCATGGCTCTGTCTCTGCTCTTACCATAAACAGTTAGAGGTTAGTTTGAAGGGTTTCCTCGAAACATTATGTTATGTGTCTTTTATCACTGCATTAATAGAAATCAAATATCTCTCTGCTCCTCCTCCCTTCTGTATCACAATTGCAACTATTGAAACAACCTGCTTGTCTGAACTGGTTTGACAGTTTCAAAGGCCCAGTCACCAAGTGCTCACCGAAGAGCACCAACAAACACCAACAAAGTTAAAACTCATCATGATGTTGAATTTTTGGGCACCCCACGTGTTCAGTGCTCCCTTACGCACTCCTACCTTCAAAGCGTTTTGGAAATGAGTGCTCACCTCACTTTCATGACTAAGTTATGCAGTCAAGCATATTGTTGAGCTTAACATAACCGTGAAGGGTCCTAGTCATTTTTAAGGTCAATGCTCTTCGTCATTGACATGTAATTCTATTATTACGGGAACCTCTTAAACCTGAGTGGAACTAGTGTTAACCACAGACCAGCCCAATAATAGAAAATTCCATTGATTATTATTAGAAATTAAAACCCTGTGACTACACGGTGTCTCCCACTCATACACCTGTGAGAAAGTTAATGCAGTCTGATTAGATAACATCTGCAAAGCCATTCCTGTAGTCACTTGTGAAACTTTTAGATGTACAATAAATCCTCTTAATTATTAGCAATGATTGAAAACTTTTTAATGTCATCAGAAACTGTAGAAAAAATTCGGTTAAGCAATCAGATTGTGGTATCATCATGCATGAAATCATAAATAAATAAATAAATAAATAAAGATAACCAGTGCCAGCACTGCATTATGAAACACAACCTCCAGATTTAAAAAATCTGGATTCACCCTCTCTTTAGTTAGTAATGACAGATAATAATATCAGCTTGTTTAATGGCCTATTAAATTGTTGACCTGTAGGCATGTTTTGGTGAAGCTTATTTTTAATAACCCAGAATTTTGTCAGGAAAATGAGCACAGTCAAATTTCTGTAAAGAGGAAGAATGAGAGTCATTTAGAAATCTCTGGACTGAGTAATCATAACAAAAATGGTCAGGGATGTTTCCAACCATGAAACTGAAGAAGCAGAGCTACGTAACTAGAAACATGTGAAAGAACATGTGCATATGGGATGATGGGAGGTCACCGTCCACCTCATATTTTAGTGAAGTCGTCAGAGTCATCCTATCTTGAATAATGTCAGAGTAATTCCTGGAATTCATTGGAATGACATGTGAGTTACCCTGAAGTGGGCCCTTTCTTTAAATCAATATTCTTGTTATTAGTTTTATTGCAATGTGTGTGTTACGATTTTTTCCAATTTGCATTCACTTCTACCAAAGAACCAAAGACTATTTTATTTAGTCATGGCATAAAGGTGTCAGGGTTTCACAAGCCCACATGAGACAATGAAAAAAATACCCAGATACTCCTACCCCCTGACACCCCCACCCACCAACATGGAGAACAATCCCTAAGAAAATAGGAAACAAACAAAAAAAAAACTGAGACAGTAACAGGCCTGTCATGCAAGGGATAATGCTCGAAGAGGTGTCCATTATCAGAAATGAATGCACATCATGGAGGGTATAACCATCCAGAGTGCAGTTAACAGGATCCTCCGCTCGGTCACACTGCACCTTCTTGTCTCCCAATTTGCAGACATCTTCAGTCGTTGCTTTTCTTCTTTGAATTTGCTGGTAGCTGCTGTTTCTACCTGTTCCTAAATTTTACAGCCGGTGGGTTTCCCACTTAGCATCTTATCAAATCGTTATATACCCTAACCCTTGCAACCTTTTACAAACAGAGCGTTAATTCAGCACTGTCACTACCTCTGTTGCTGCTCCTCAGATGTGGAGCAACAGCAACCTTCCATTCTGCCCGCGTAACTTGTATTCAGAACAGTGAGATGTAACATTCCTGTTATGAAAGGGCATTGGAATGTCTATTGCTTTTTTTGCTGCCCCCAAGTGGCCAAAAATATAACAGTACTGCTAATACTGCTTTATTTTCCCTTTACTATTGTCTAGGTCCCTGAAGAGGACATCATGAGTGTGACAGACATGCTCCAGCACCAGAGGAAAGAACCAGCCACGAGTTGATTTCTGAAGTCCTGTTTAAACTGGATGCTCCGGGCTCAGTGTGCTGCTGCACACTCTAGCTTCAGTGGCCAGAGGTAGCGGGCCAACAGGAAACGAGGCTAACCCTGTGCCTAGACTAGCACTGCATCGCCAGCAGTATTAACTACTATGAACTTGCCATGACCACCAGAAGCGCTTCTCTACGGTGTGCACACAGTCTGTCTATGAGGCTTCCTGTCTTACCAAACCAAGGCAGGATGTACTAATTCCAGGGAGCCCACAAGCTCACACATGCACAAAAAAAAGCACAATCACTCCAAAACACAAACATATCCAGACACACACACACATTTAGATTTACAAGCACAAAGTTTGACATGGGATCATGTATGACTCTTCTTCCCTCTATTACAGGAGTTGAGATCTCAAGCTGGATGTTTTGAAGCTGAATTGTTTATAATACAGCACACCACATTTACATACATTTCACCAGTGCTATAAACACAAATGTAGTCTTCCTGTAATGTTCATGTCATAATACCATCTGTCTAAACAACCATCTCTTTAATCAGAGACCATTCATGAGAATTTCAAATTTCCTCTTTTTTGAAACTGAAAGTGTGAAGCTCAGCATGGCAGTTGTGAGAACATGATCTTACAATGATTAATATTTTCCAACAACAGTGCTCTCTTTTTGGTTTTAGAAGAATTTGCAGTAGTCTTTTGTATCAAAACCAGTGTTGCCAGGTCTGCTGTTTTTCTGTCAAACTTGGCTACTTTTAAAGTGTTGTCCCGGACGGATTTTTTTTTTTTTTTTTTGGTCAGTGGGTTAATTAGACCCGTTTTGCCTGTAACTGACATGAATAATAGGAGTAGATTGAAATACTAATAAATAATTAATAAAAAAATATTTATGCACAAATTCTGACAAACAGACCCCAATTCAGCACATGGACATGGGTCACATTACACACCAAAATACACACTCACACACAAATAGTGTGCTGTGTTGCTCTTAATTACTCAGTCGCGCCTCCCAGCTAAACTGTGCTACATCATGCAACAGTCACATAGGTTAACAAAACATGATGCCTGGGAAGAGGGCAAAACATGGAAAGAAAATATGTGAAAGGATGGAAAATGAAGACGGAATTAAAGAATGGATTAAATATGTGTACATACACTATGTTGCCAAAAGTATTCGCTCACCTGCCTTGACTCGCATATGAATTTAAGTGACCGCCTATGGAAACCCATTCCATGAAGCTCTCTACGCACTGTTCTTGAGCTAATCTGAAGGCCACATGATGTTTGGAGGTCTGTAGGGATTGACTCTGCAGAAAATTGGCGACCTCCACGCACTATGAGCCTCAGCATCCACTGACCCCGCTCCGTCATTTTACGAAGCCTCCCACTTCGTGGCTGAGTTGCTGCCGTTCCACTTTGTTATAATACCACTGACAGTTGACTGTGGAATATTTCGGAGAGAGGAAATTTCATGACTGGACTTGTTGCACAGGTGGCATCAGAGTACCACGCTGGAATCCACTGAGCTCCTGAAAGAGACCCATTCTTTGACAAATGTTTATAGAAACAGTCTGCATGCCTAGGTGCTTGATTTTATACAAATGTGGCCATGGAAGTGATTGGAAAACCTGATTTCAATTATTTGGATGGGTGAGTGAATACTTTTGGCAACGTAGTGTATGCAGTTAAAACAGTAAATTCATGTAACCAAGCCATGAAAAAGGGAAAGAGAAAGAGGAAAAACAAGCAAAAATAAATAAATAATTAAATATAAGCAGAAGAAAAAACAACAGACCAGTTTGTCAGTGAATGGGTCGACGCATTCACTGAGATATCATTGATTTATTATAAAAATCACTGTGTCAAATTACACAAAGTCATTTTAGGACTTAAGTGAAGGAACTGCTTTGGGAAACATGCTTTTAAGGCTAGCACAATCAGCATTTATGGTGTTTCTTGTAGATATTACAGCAGATGTGGAAGTGATAGCATTGTTGTTGGCCTTAAAATAACAGTGTATGTGGTTTAGAGAGGATATATCTCTGGTTACTGCGCTGGTTCTATTAGGTCATTGGGCTGATTGTGTTACAAAGACCTGGCAACCCTGATAAAAAATTATTACAGATGCTGTCAAGTGGGACAGTTGGGAGGATTTTTTTTTTTTATTAAGAGGTCAGCAGTTCTTAACCACTGTATTACCCGAGGTCAATAACACTATGTCTTATTTTTGTTATTTGCACAATATACTTTTAATTTAGCTAATATCACTTAACTGTTTTCCTTGGTACAACTACATTTTGTAAAATTTGAAGTAAAAGTGTTCTCTAATCATTTGTATTTTATTTTATTTTTTGCAGCTTCATTCAGTAAAAAGCATTTGAAAAAAATGTACTCTTTGTTGACTTCTTTCATAGGACGGATACATTCTTAAGAAATGAATGCAGACTCACTATCAAAAACTATGTTGATGACACTTGATTATGTCATGAAAGATTTTTATTTTAAGCCATTATCTGCCCGTTATTTCTCATATATGACGCAAATATATGAAGTAAGGGCGGTTAGGTTGGGTTATTTATGGTTTTAACAGGAATGGAAGTAAGGTGAGTGTAAGAGTAGTGATGACGAACTTTCCTCTTTGGCTCAATCTCACTAGATTTAAGAGGGAGTCTCTGGGCCACCTCCTCAAAGATATCAACACTTTTGGTTTTTGAGTCTGTGGAAGGTTTGTGGAGTTGTGAAATGTTAAATGGAAACTAAAACAACTCAGCACTATCACCCCAAATTTGGTATAGTAGGTGTAAGTTTTGAGGAGTTGATTTTGTTCCCTGACATCTGAAATTGTTACAATCATGGTTAAGTAGAGGAAAGAAAGTGTAGCTGATGCAGCAGAGATAATTTACCTGATAGCATCAACACAAATGTCAGATAACCATTGTTACTATTATCATTAAGACATTGTTGGGCAAACTGAAAAGCGCATAAAAAGATTTATTATCCAATGATTCAGAGCATAAGGTTTTTTAAAAAATTACTTTAAAACACTATAACAAAAAACTTCATTGACTTGAGTTTATTAGAAACAAAGCACTGCCTGTGAATCCATAACCTTTTTGTTAAAACTGTGTTTGTATTAAACTAAGTGATTTTCTTTCTTTTTTAACTGGATGTACAGACTTTATTTGTATAGCGGATACGTTATGAATCTCTGTCATTTGTTTATCATTTCATGACCCCTTAAATGTTGTTGCAACCACTTTGAGTGATCACAACCACTGAACTTATTAATTCACTCAAATCAGTGTTAATTTTTCGCCTAATGTCGCCTTTGGTTCTTTTTCAGATGCTTAACAGATGCAAAGTCAAGTAAGATGGTGTACGTTTAATTTTTCTATTAGTGAGGGGTGAACCTGCCTACAGATGTTATCTGAGGAGCACATGATACACTCAAGTCCCGCCTCTGCTAAAACCCAAAAGTGGAAACTCATTGACAAAAATGTCATCGTGGAATTTTGTCCCTGTGTATGAGGTTATGCATGTGTGTGTCATTCACTATGGGTGGGAATAGATAACCAAGCACAACACTATATATAAGGCAGTTTACACTAGTGAGAAGTACTTTGCAAAGTTACACCCTGCTGAGCATCAAGCAAACCACCAGCTACTGCCGCTATGGATCATGCATTCAAAGAACTTCGGAGCTACTATGGTAAATATCTCTGTGATATTTAATAACACATTCAAGAAATCTTATGAATACACTGTCATTTATAACACATTTTATTATTAAGCTGCCTAGATTAAATGTCCTAGAGGTAGTGTCGTGCAGAGTGATTGATCAAATCTTATGTTCTTATGCGTAATGTGACAAGCAACCTTTTGTGAAGAGATGCTGGAAATGTGCCGGGCATCATATTTAGACATAAGGAGACAGTTATCCTCCCTTTGTTGTATTTTCTTGTGATACTTCTTACATACTCTTTGCACTAGAATTTTCTTTTTATTTAAGCCTTCATTAATACTTAACTAAGCCTCTGTTTAATCTCAAAATAAAGGAATGCAAGCAAACATACACAGCTTGTAACAAGAAGCTATAAGTGTCATTATTAAATCTATATTTGCAAAATCTTGTTGAGTTCTTGAGGTTATACTGCTAACATCACCTAAGCTAACATGAGCCTTTAGTTCTCTTCCTTTCTGTGAAGCACAAGTTCACGACAGGCTTGTGACATCCTTTAGACTGATGTTTGATTCCTTTTCTATATTTAGCCCAAATTGAAAGAGAAATCTGTACTAGAATTTTTCACGTTATATTTTGTTATATTTTGAGTCATCTGTGTCCATGTGATCTTTTTGTAGTTCTTATCTTGATGCTCCTGTACCACTTGAGGCCAGTGTTTCCTGCTCCAGTTGACGCCAGCTGTCATGCTGAGTTAGACCAGACTCGCGATCATACAAACTTATTGATACATGAAGCAGATAAACTTCTGGTTAAATATGTAAGTAGCACCTTATGACTGTGTGATGTTGTCACATTTTTCAGGGATATTTCCTGTATAAATTTACTGTCTCTTGCATAGTTTGTTGAAAACCATACACAACAGTCTCCATTTTGGATACATTACATCTTCAACCTATTCTGTTGATTTACAGCCAATCATCTGCTGTAACAGCAAAATGTGACAGATGCAAAGAAGTTTTAACTCACATCTTCCCACAGAGAAAGCCAGTTTAAAGCAGCTCTGAAGTTTTAATCTTTTTAGTTTTAACATTTCAGTCCTGTTTGGCCTTGATGGAATTTCTTAAAATTGGCTCAAACATGAATTTGAACACATGGATAAACAGATTGGTAGTCAAAGATTTAAGGTTACAACATTTTGTTAGAACCCATGGGCTAACTGATGCAAACTTCTATTGAAAAGATGAAATAATCATATTTGATGTTGAAAGGTTAAAAGTTAACTTCACTTTGACAACATGATGCTTTGCAAAAGCATTTTTATGCTCATTATTCAACACTATTACTCAGAAACAGAAATGGAGAATGTGACCATATGTCACATATTGAAGGCCACTGAAATGGTGACAGTAATCTTGTTGGTTCACCTTAACTTTGTGCTGATTATGTAGATATTTGTACCTCTGTACTTTGACATATTTTAGTCAATTAAAAACTAATTTTTTGTGCAAAATGTGATGCTGTAAAATGGTGTAAATAGATTGAACAGTGCACAAAAACCTAACATCAACATATTAATGAAAAAGTGAACATGTAACATGATAACATGTGAGGGCTAAATTCAGCACCGAAACAACAACTTCTGACAGTTTGCAACAAAAACTAAATTACAGAAAGGTCATTACAAATATAAAGGTTGAATTTTACTGCACATACCTTCAGCTATCATTGATAGCCCGCCGCAATGTTTGAGATATATATATATATATACATATATTTTTTTATTTTTATTTTTTACCAAAATTAGTCTGCTAGTGTTGTTTTTGATCATGTTTCAAAAAATCCCCATTGGCCCATAACTTATACTTGTCTTGTTTAAATGAAAATATGACTTGTCTATGATCATCTTCACTCAACACTTATGCTGACTTCATTTCTGTCTTACAGGTTAAATTTTATGGTTTTAATTTTGGCTCAGTTCCAAAGGAAGTCCCTGATTCCAAAGTATCTGGTGATACCATCTCTGAGAGGCTGCAGAACATCTATTTCAAGAATGAGCTCTTTTATTTGCACATGTCAAAGGTAGAAGACTACCAAAAAAGTCTGAGTGTCCCACAATCTCTCAAGACACCCCTGAAAGACTTAAAGCTCAGACTAAAAGACTCCACAGCTAAAATAAAGGCTCTCCTCTTAAAAAAGGATCCAGAAACCATAGTGCCAACAATGCCAGCCCCACCTCAGTTTTCCCATAAGTCTGACTTTGAAAAGATAGAATATGGTTGGGGGGTCATATTCAAACTGAAAGGGTGGTCTGAACAAGTGCTGGAGGAACTCTGAGTGGAGGAAGTGTGTCCTAAAGCAAAGGCTCTCTGAGAAGTCTGAGAAAAAGATCCTGACGATGTTACCTGGTTTCCTCATCCTCTTATGTATATTCAGTTTTATTTAATTTAATTTTTTTTTACAAGCAAAATTATGGCCACTATATCTACCTCTAGGCACTGTTTGGATCCCACTGCCTTTTGCAGAATCTGATGAAAAAGGGTTGTAGTGTGCACCTTTACAGTTAATACACATGCCACTAAATGTGAAACAGCTATTTTTACATGATTTTAGAATTTAATCAAATTTACATCATCACATTTTGTAGAAACGAGTTTTCGATAAAGTAATAGAAATGACAGCAGACTGTGATGTAGCTTAAATTATAATCATATATTTATTGAATATGTTATGTAGTTTTTTACACATTATTATTCTAAATATTATTATTATTATTATTATTATTTTTGTTGTTGTTGCTGTTGTTGTTTATTTATTTTTTATTTATTTTATTTATATAAAAAATAACAGTGTTGAAACAGCGTTCATTGCAGTAAACACATAAGCGAGTATAGAAAAAAATACATGTAGAAGAGATTCATTAAAGCTTGTTGGAGGGCAACCTCCATCAATTTTCACTAGCCTCTGTATCCTAGCATCAACAGCTGTCATGTTTTATTATATTCAATGTCTGACTTCATTTGTTATTTATTAATAAACTTTTTTTTACTTATCAGATAACGCAACACAAGTGTGAGCTGTATAGTTCTTTTTGAATTCACTTTTTTGGGATGTTGGTGTACATCAGCTGCTCAATCAGTAACAGTAAAAGGGTTTGCATCATCATGTCTTTTTAGCAATAAGTGAGGGAAGGAAGCAAGGAAGAAAGGAAGGTCGAAAGGAAGAAAGGAAGAAAAGAAGGTAGAAAGGAAGGAAGGAAGAGCTGTAAAGGAAACTTTGAAACCGTTCTGCAGGAAATTACTTTCTGTTTAAACCACTGCACTTTTGGTGTGTACATAAGCCTACTGACTGCAACTAAGAAATCTTGTATTTATGTTTTATTTATAATTTGTTTTATTTATGATTAGCTTTTTTAAATTTATTTGTATGGTTTGATGCACTGTATCTGTTAAGTACATGCTTACCTGGGCAGGTGGTATGTCCCGGCTAGGTGAGGTAATACGAGGTAAAGGGCCAGTCAGAGGTCAAAGTGCAAGTGTCTGTGTGTGTGTGTGTATGTGTGTGTGTGTATGTTTGAGCAGGCTGGCATTTAGAGCAGCCAGTATTGCCTTGCATTGTGTTTTGTCCATTAAAAGAGCACCTTAGAGGGGACTTGATCACATTTTCTTGCACTTTGTGAATTTTATAACATCTGATGACTCATTCACTATTTTCTGGCTACCAAAAAAAAAAGAAAAAAGATTTGGATTCTGTAATATTCTGTATCATTAACACAGCAAATGGTTTAAATGACAACAACAAAATGTAACCTATATTTGACTTTATGTCAAGGATCGAACCACTTGATCAATCCTTCCAGTCCTGATCCATTTGATATAAAGCAAATCAAACTGTCTGTGTGTAGTTTTAAAAGTGTTTGTATGGTTAAACCGGACTGAACCCTGTTTACATGAGAGGATATTGTTGAGTTGTGGTTAACGTCACATTTACGCACAGGAAGTATTGTGTGTGGAGGATCAGAAAGAGAATGAATCAATCTTAACGTAAATATGCCATCACTAAAGTGCATGATGACAAAGGGTGAACAACTGACGTATATCGAGCATGTTTTGGTTGTCAAAGTTTGTGGTTAATCTGAAATGACGTAGAGATGGAATGCTTGTTAACTTTGGTGCTGGATCCACAGCAAAAACAGTTTCTTTTACAAAATACAAATTCACTGCTGTCTGTAGATCATGTAAGTTAAAGAAAGCCAACAATAAAAGAAATAATAATAATTTTCCAAAAGCAAAGTTCTTTAAGATAAAGCAGTTAAATTGAAAAAACTGATATTAAAAACTCAATTATTCAGCTCTAGAAATGAGCAAACTCTCATTACAGTTGTGGTTAATGAAAGTCTTCTTTTTTTTTTAATCTTTAGTCTAATTCCTTATCTTTATTCATTCGCAGCATTTCCTTACATGGAAGCGACAAAGAGCGCTGTGCAAGGTCTTGACCCGTCAAAGGCGCCTAAATCTTGATTGGTTTGCCATTTCACTTTCTCATCAGAGGATAAGGCTGAGTTAGAGATAGGGGATGTTCATCTTCAGCACTTTTTTCACACGCCTCCTTTGACAGCTGGGTATATATAAAATGGTCTTGCATGATTGTGATAACAGAAATCTAAAGAATCAGTCCTTGTCATATCTGAAAACTTGAGCAGAGTAGGAATGAAATACGGAGCAGGTACGGTTTACCATGCAACTCACCCTCTTTATTTATCAATCAGTGTGTGTCAGAAGGCGCGTTTCATTCAAACTTTTGAATTCTTGGAAGGGATTTTTAAAAAAAGCTGTGTGTTCACTTGCCTTTGCAGGTTTTCTGAAAGTTTGTGTCATGATGGTGGTTCTGATGCAAAGCCTGGATGCAGAACACACACCACAGAGACACGCTGCTCCTGTGTCATGCAGGCCCAGAGAGCTCACGGCCCTCACCAAAAGTCTAGCTGAAGCGAGCTTGATAAGTTTCGTAAGTAACATAATGCTGTTTTTCTCTCTCTACAGTATGTGTACAGGTTGTGCATGTGTCACAGCTACCTTCTTGATCACACAGGCTTTCTGTGTCAAGTCAGTCTCCTCCGACCTGTTTCTGCGGAGCAGCTCTTACTCACTGAGCAGACCTGCAGCAACAGAGGAAGATTATTTAGAAATTTTGCTCTAGCTGTTAAGATAAATCCTAAAGAATTATATGTATAATATTTACAACTTCTTTATTTGGAATAATATTTATTTATTTGGCAAAATAAATTTTATTAAACGGGATAAAATTAGCACTTGGTCGTACGTGTTTGCTTCATATATTACTCAGTTGTGAGACTAACATACCATTACATAAGTCCTGCGGTCTGCTTCATATGGTTTGACTGTAAGCTACTATATGACCATTAAATGACATGAACTTGTTCTTTAGTGTTTGGAATGTGCCTTTTGTGGCAAGAAAATTCGTGTTTAGTCGGTGCTTTTGTCGATATCTTGAAATCCTTAGACATTTCCTGTGTTTCTTGTATTTTTGTTGTATATCCATGCTGAGCGACATGTCTTCTGTCACCGAGTAGGCACAGAGTTTAGTCACATAGTTGTGATAAAGCAAAATCAAAGACTTGATAAATAAATCATCCACTTAAAATCACTATTGATTTTCTTTTCCAGGATGAAGCCAACGGGAGGCACCTTGGCACTTGGTCTCCGGGCTTCCCTGAGCTTAAGGTCCAACAGAACTCTCCTGTCCAAGGGTCAAAGGTTCAGTGCAGCCTCCTCTTCATGGCTCAAGGCCTGGAGAAAGTCCTCGAGGACCAGAGTAGGAACCTGAATCCCCAAGATGTTTCACTTCACAAGAAGCTCAGAGAAACCATCTCCAGTGTCAACATGCTGGCAGCGTGTTTAAAGGAAATTCTCGGCGGAGAATGCTCCCCAAAGCCGTCTCCACCAACGATGCCCACACACACATTTGAGAGGAAGCAGTGGAGTCACACTCTGTTGAAGACAGCCACGAACTATCTGAACTGGCTCAAGCTTAAGCTTGAGATCCGATTTACAAAGGTCAAAGAGAAATATATGATGACACACAAAGTTACTCAGGCAACACGGAAGAAATTCTTGGAGGGGAGTGGATACCTCTTGTAATTTTTTTTGAGCACCAGTTGATTTAGGTTTGTGATGCAGACATGGTTACATTTTACGGCAGCTTTTCTTTTACAGATTCTTTTAAGATGAGTTTGGATTTGTAATTCAGGTAAATATACATTTGGGACATTTTACACTAGTGTCCAAATTTTTATACCGAAGGAATGACTCAGTGAATTTAATGCATGAATGATTTTTTACAGATGACCATTAGTAGATAAAAAAACTCATCAAATAACAATTTTGTCTTTTAAGTATTTAGTTTATTTTAACAAAGCAAATTCTGATACAGCCTTTAGACAAATGAGACATTTTGGGAAAGAAAGTTGCTGCCTCTCCATGAGTTTGTTAGGACTACTGATACCAGTCTTATATTAGTAAGTATATTTGAAGCTAGCAGCCAGTTAGCTCAGCTTAGCATAAAGATGGGATAAAAATGAACCAGTCTCTGTCTTCAAGTAAAAAAAAATCAGATTCTGAACAAACTCTCAAAAAAAGACAGTAAGTTCATTCCCCAAAATATCATATATTTGTCTTAAAGCTGTACCAGAGATGGGTTTGTTCAAATAAACTTGATACTTTCAAGCAAATGACATTGTTCCCATGTGATGGTAATTAATCAACTTGCCAAAAGAGGCAAATGAAAAGGGGCTGTAATACATTTCTTAATTACGACAGGCTATTTTCTCAGCCTTCACAATGATTAATTGTTTTGCTCTGGCCATCTATCCCCTGTGAGCAGGCTACGTTGCCTGAGGTAGAAGGAAAAGATGATAAGAATCACTTTCAGAGCCACCAGTTTGGACTATAATCACCATATTTCGATGATGAAATTTGTGGACAGATGGACAGAGCACGGTGAGGCAGATAAGTCTGTCAAAGTCCCATCAAAGCAATGCAAGAGAACAACAACACTGTAACAAAGATTAATGTGGGACTTATTCCCCTTAAATTAAGTGATCAATTAATATTCAATAGAAGTTGTGGTGTTTTGGGGTCTGAGTGAACTTCAAATTAGTCTGCATGATCATAAAAAAACAGGTTATGAAATTTTACATACTTTAAGAAACATTTTTGTAATAGTTTTAGGACACATACTTTGTGACACATCCAAGAATGTGATTGGAATTCTTTAAGAAATGTTTTTAGTTTGTTTTCTATTTGACTGTTTTGACTAAACCTTCTGTTTGTGTAATATTTCTAACAATATGTTTAATGCTAATGTTGGTGAAATTAAAAATGCCTAGTGATTTCAAATTCACTTTTCACTGCTTGATCATTCAGTACTACTGCCTTATTTTAAGTACATTAAATCTTACCCTTCTCTTAAAAAAAGAAGAAATTAATGAAATACAAAACCAACTTTTCATGTGCATTACATCTATAACAGTTCTTAAAAATATCAAAGCCACTATTAAAGAAATTCTGCAGGTTACCACTCATAAGAAGAGTCACCTATAATCCAGTTCATTTCACAGTCACTTTTATTAAATAGCAGATTCATATGCATGCACTATACACACAAGTAATGACACATTCTTTGCTGTTTTTAAAAATAGTCAACAAAACAAGAAACGGCTGTTGCCTTCTTTTCAAATGAAGCCTATTTCATGAAATGACAGATTTGAAGCTGATACTGATGGATGAGCTGCCTGCTATGAAGACCTGATGATCATCATGGATGAATGAATGAAGCGTTCTATGCACTTATGAAGTGTAAATAATCAAATCACATACAGCATTTGTCCATTTTGAGGTTGGTCTTGGATGTCTCCATCTCTTTGCCGCCATTATGCAAAATTGTCCAAGACAGCAATTTATTTGTGGATACTTTCCTCTCAAAGCACTCTCAGATGTTCAGAGAGGGATGCCTTATTTGCACATTGCTGTTCCTGTACCTCCGTATTCTATGAGGAAAGTTCATATAGGGAGGAGCTCAGGAGGACTCTCTCCATAGCAGTACTTTGCTTGAGGGTTTCGATAGGTGTTCTCATGTTGAACACTCTGCATTAAAAGAAAAAGAACATTAAAAATTTAATCAATTAAAACTTTTTTGTAAGGGTACAAACATAATTTTTTGCTGCTTAATGATCAAATTAAGTAAATTTAAACCAGAGATGTTGTTAAATAAAAAAAAAATTAAACTCCAGCAACCATAAGAACTGATGAAAGTAATTTGTTTGAGGCTCTTCTTGAAGGCAACAATGAGGACAAAGTTCAAAAAATTCCCAGTTGTGTCAGTAAAGAAAGACAAAGGTCAAAACCAGTGCAGGATGAAAGTGAATTTATATTCTTATCTGTGAAGAATCTGTGTGTGACTTAAAAATCAATAATTATATTCATAAAGAGACCAGACAAAATGTGTTGTTATCAAGTTTAGCCCAGACAACTGAAATGATTCATAGTCATGCATCAAAGAAAGTAGTGCAAATCCTCTATCAAGATTTGACAGCAGAGTGAAATATCAAATTTATTTGTCAAGAAGCAGGTGAGAGGTTTGGGTGGAAGTCTGTGAGACAACCATTTTTACTAATCATGCAAACGGATCCATATAGGACTGGTTCTGTATTTAGAGAGTAAGAACTGTGTGCAGTCTAAGTTGACTGATTCAGTTTTTGTCTGTCTCATGACATACTTGTGAAGAGGTCCTGCATTTAGCCAGGCACAGCTCAAAATGATCCTCTACAGCAGTGAAGAGATTCTGGAAACCTTCAGCAGCACGATTCAGGAAGCGCTCAAGGAGAGGTTGCTGACGAAGAGCACACAGATAAGAGAGGGTGCATGTGTAAAACACACAAGTGCAGATTTCAATCTGTTCAATCTGATCTCTTTTGGTTTTCACTGTCTGTGCTATGAACAAAATTTAAAAACAGTATTAAACTTATCACAAAAAGCATCAGAATTCATGCATTGCAGTTTCATTCTTGAAAATTTAAGCTTGGAGTAGATGCAGCATGTGAACAGCAAGTCCTGACGACAAAATTTACCCAAGCTCCTAAACATCCTTGATATGACAGATTACCTTATCAGGCTGAAGGCAACAAGACACGCAATACTCATAGATGCTACAGCAGCCGTTGGCAAGGCAGCTTTTACAAATGTATTGCCTGCTGCTGGGAGCATTGACGTTACAGCAGCCGTTAACTAGCAAATCTTTTCTCTCGCAGACATAACCTGTAAAAAAAATGAACACAGAAAAGCATAAACATCAATTAAGGGCAACAAAACAGTTTAATGGAGCTGTTGTGTCATCATAGCGATGTGGCGGTGAGTAATGGCTGCATTACTCACCAAGTTCGTCTGTGAGCAATGTCTTGCCCTGGATGGAGTTTCTGCACTGAGTGATCTGTCTGCTGCTGTTTCCCAGGTTGAAACGGACTTTCCAAGGGATGCGATGGTCTGAATCTCTAACCTCTAAGAGCGTGCGGTCCCGTATGGTTCGCTCCTCCTGCAAAGGTGGCACAGGGGGAGGTCATGAAATCCCAGCAAAACGTAACAAAGTTCAGAATATGATCACAGAGTGTGACAATATGATGATAATGAAAAATGCTAGAAAATACAGGAAATGTACTGAAATTCTCCTAATAATAGGGCTGGTATGTCACTTATATTTGGAAAATATACTCAAACCATTAATGAAATACCAAATTAAAATTTAAAATCTTTTCTTTATAACACTTTTTTCACTGAGAAAGTAAAAACAAAGTTGTCACAACAATTTCCTAATAAAGCAGCTGTACAAGACCATTGCCTAAATAATTACAGCTGAGCAGTGCCAGTTTCTGATTTTCATAAAAGATTAACTTGATCAGATAATGAAGAAAAAATTGTTTCTCATCTTTCCAGCATTTTTAAAATAATATATATATTTAAATTTAATGAAATGGTGCCACTAGCCATTAAACATTTAGTTTGGGCTGAACCCAACATTTGTTTTTTGAAATGATTGAATCTGTTTGTTATTCCTCAGTTAATTCATATTTGCTTTGACAGTAAAATGTAAAAAAAAAATAAAGTTAAAATATTCCATCAATGCTTCCCAGAGCCCAATGTAATAGAGTAAAGCAAATATAATTTTGTAAAGCAAACAAACAAACGAACAAACAAAAAAAGGATGCCATAGGCTGCAATCCCCAAAATTAGGATCTCTCTGTTTGAGAAAATTAATAAACATGCTACAAGTCTAACTGGCCATTTAGTGCCAGTAACAATCAGTCAGTTTAATACAAAGCCCTAAGATGGAGATTTTTTTTTAAAAAAAAATAAAGATTCTGCTTTGCCATTCCTACTAAGGGTGGTTATCAATTTAACTTTCTCATATAGGACACTATTAAGTACCATTATATAGGTTATTGAGCTGGACTATTTTGGACAACGTTGGGTTCACAAGATTGTTGCATCAATGTGAAGGAGCACTTTTATTTGTCAGGTGATTTCTTGCATAAGACAAAAACAAACATTCCAATTTTGATATTTTCTTAATAAATGAAGGTTAGTCAATAGCACTGCTTTACTAGACACGTTTCTTTTTTGCAACGTTAAAACAGATATACCAAGGATCTCACACAGACAGCCCACTACTGTTGCAGAGGATATTTTGACTACCATTTAGTGTAGTGTGAGTTTCTGTACCTGTTTAAGTGTGCTGGTGAGAAAGTAGATTAGAGACAGTCCAAAGACTACTCCCAGCACCCAGCGCTTTCTCAGTAACCGCCGTAGGACCATCATAGCATGGCTTTCTTAGGGAAATGCCGGTGACAGTGACAGTCCACACCATCAAACCTCAACGTGCTTAATTCCCTGCCTGACGTTAGTTGTCAGGAAAAGGTAATGTAGCGTGTCTACTGATGATTACCTTCTCAAAAACCGTAAAGTTTCACAAAATTGCCTCGGTAAACTGATGATAGCTGGCTGAAGCCTTAATGTTATCAGCCGGCAAATGTGATAAACACTCAGGTGAGGACGTTTTATTTTCAGACAGAGACAAACGCATTTCGTTAACCCATGCTGAAGGTATACATTATTCGGTTGACACCAAACGGACAATTGCTGTAAACATGAATTATGGTTTGAGACAGCTCAAACATGTAGTCGGCTAACAGTTAACTGGTGGGGGCACGCGAGCTAACGGTGTTTCATCATAAAAGACTGCTTTGTTAGTCTGCTGGCTAGCCGTCGTTAGCATTAGCCTTCTGTCACAGAAAAGCTAGACACAAAATGATAAAAACAATTCTAAAATCCTCTATCTCAGTTTCATGACGCAGTTCCATTTCGTTAGAAAAAATGACGCTTCCATGGTGTGAACGTTCCGTCTAACGAACAGCAGCTGTGCTATCTATCCAGCGAAATTTGACATCCACCATAAGCAAAACAAATTTCCAATACGGATGTGGTCTTATGTGAAGGACAACACCGATTGGCTTAGAGGAAGCCTCGATGACGTCATGCCGGAAGTACTTCGAGCTGGTCTGCCGAGCATCTTTTGCAGCAACATCAGTCCCTCCAACCTAAATCCAAATATGACAAGAGATAGAGGACAATTCGCCGAACTGATTCAGGTAAGGTCTTTTGTTTCGGGTTGCAGTTTTATTACGATAGCATGTAACACAAACAGCATGCAAAAAAAGAAAAGTAGCCGAAGAGATAATCTGCAAGCCGGCCTCCCTGTCAGTCAGATATGTTGATGTGGATGTGGATTTCCAGGGCTGGACCATGTGGTGATGAGCGGTATGCCATGCAGAGGAGACACAGCAGCAACACGGATGGCATGCCCTCTGAAAGGTAGGAAGATTAGTCCCCTGAAGCAGTGCAGCTACTGTTTCAAGCCCTTTATTTGTGTATTATTTTCACACACACGCACACGCATGCATCCGGATTTGCTGTCTACATGCAATCAGTGTTGAGCTGTAATTCGTGGTTTTTGGCAAGGCCACTTAGTTCCAGTAACAGTACATTTTAATTTTTCTTGCATTCCCAACCCAACATGACAAGACACAATTGAAAATTACAAGTCAAAAGAACATAAGGCTCAGCCATCTTTCAGGCTAAGTTTTTTTGTTTTTGTTTTTGTTTTTTTTTGGCATCCCACCCTTTCCCTCTTCTTAGGAGTCGTAGCCAAACTCTTGGGTCTGAGAGCAGCCTGGATGAGGGTGGTGTGTTTGACTGCCTAAAGCCTGACTCACCCGCTTCACCCCAGCAGATCTTCTCTGGCCTGGTGGGTGTCCCCTCCAGCTCTGTCTCCTCTGCCCAATTCCAAGCAGCCGGCTTAGTCCTGGGCTCCCCCCCTGAAGTTTTTATCCAGATGACTGCATCGTCCAGAGAAGAAGGGGGCCCCCACCGCACAGACGGTGGACCTTTTCTCCCTCGGCCGCCCCAGCACCACCACCACCACCATCACCTTCACCACCATCCCCTGCAGCACAGGACCTCCTCTCTGCTCCAGCAGGCTACCACAGCAGCCTCCTCAGAGAGGCACAGCTCCAGGGAGGAGGCCCAGGAAGACCCGTCCACCCCGGCCCCAGCCCTGTCTGAGCTGAAAGCAGTTGTCACGTGGCTGCAGAGGGGCTTCCCCTTCATCCTCATTCTGCTGGCTAAAGTCTGCTTTCAGCATAAACTGGGTACGCCAGCTTGTTAAGTAAAAATGCTTCTAACAGCGTTTATAAGCACAATACTCACAACAGAGAATCCTGAGCAGCACAAGTTCTGGTTCATTGATTATGTTTCACCTCTCTCCTGCAGGTATTGCTGTGTGTGTGGGTATGGCCAGCACATTCGCTTATGCCAATTCCACATTCAGGCACCAAGTATCATTACGGGTAAAGAAAACAACAGTATTTTAACTGCTGTGCTAATACAAGTTTTAAATCAGTGAAAAAAACAGATATTTCTTTTTTTCAATGTTAAATCAGTACTCACACTGATACACAGTTAGTCTTAGATCATTCATTCTTACTGAACTTTTCATTTTTTTAAAAACTGTCCTACAAATGTTTACAGCAACAGGACAGTGTTTGTTGTATTGACTCAAATTGAACTAAATCTCTTACAAAGGGCTCACTACTCACTAAATCACTCTGACTCATCAGTTTGTTTGTAATAGTTTTAGACAACAGTAGAGCTGTATGACAAATGACATGATTTTGGATACACAGGTAATCATTGTTGTTAGTTATTAGTAGTTTGTATTCATTGCTGTTTTCTTTGCCTTTATGGGACTTTTTGACCATACAAAATATAAAATACCCCCAGCTTATCTTTTTCAGCTATTTTAACATTTTGAAAACGTAATAATACTGCAATTGTTCTTTAAATATTTGTAGAGAGAAATTTCAGGATTCCAAAAAATGTCACCATTACAAATCGAGCTATGAGCCTAAAATAATCATAGACGGTAGTGCTTGTGGATCTCTGCAGAATATATTCTTGTCAATATTTTGTTTTCTTTGAGCCACTCTGCTTGTAGCCATAATACACAACTTTTCACCTCGACACACAAAGACTTTCTTCAAAAAAATCCTGAAATGTGATGTTTTTTTTGTGAATCATGAATACTGAAAAAAACTCTCCTGTATGTCACAAATGTATTAAGTCTTTCTTTTCTTCACATTGCTTCTACATTTGATTGTCTTACACTCATTTTCTCGTGAGCTGTCTGTTGTAAGAGAACTAGTGGCCTCAGCAGAAAGCAGACAGTGAGAACAATTAGTCAGCAGTTTTAGAAGAAATCATAATTGGTTTTAAATTATAAATTTAAATGACAAAAATGTATTGCAGTCTCAGTAAAACAACTCTGTGTGTTTCTGTCATGTTACCAGGAGGAACGTTCTGTGTTTGTCGCCCTGTGGATTGTCATGTTCCTTTCAGGGAATATAGTGTATATCTACTACACATTTAGCCATGAGGAGCTGCACAACAGGTAGTGTACAAGATGGTATATTTGTACTATAGCTATGTGTTTGGGGTTTTTTTGCCTGCTGTCTTGTGTTTTGTTTTTTTCATTCATTTTGTTTTGTGTAAGCCATTTTATTTATACTTCCATTTTCTTTAGGGTGTGTTCCTGTTCTTGTCTGGTCTTGTTCTGTGAGTATTTTGTGTATTTTTTGTTTTTCATTATTTGTTTCTTGCGTTGAAACATTTGCCTTGCTGTTTTTTTTTTTTTTTTCATTCACCATCCTCAGTATAAACCCCTGACCTCCAAGTAACAAGTCATCTAAATGATGTTTCTTTTTCTTCTAGCCTCATATTTTCAAAGCCCAACCTCAGCAGCTTTGACTTCTTTGACCTGATCTGGGCAGTGGGCATCACTGACTTTGTGCTAAAGTACGTCACCATCGGCCTGAAATGCTTCGTCCTCTTTTTGCCCAAGATTCTCCTGGCCTTTAAATCTAGGGTAAGAAATTCACATATATTCCTTTGACCCTTTGACTCTTAGTACATCTGCAGAATATGTGACTTAATATGAGCAAATGTTGACATCTTTTTCATGGTACACACACTGACAGTTTACATTAGATTCATATGTTATGACCAAAGCATATAACTATTTTTACCAATTAAATGATCTGAACTAGACTAAATTTCCTTAACTGTCTTTAGTGCTGAAATGATTTATCATGCATATTAGGGGGCATTTTTTCTGTGATTAAATCTAGTGCCTCCAGTGTGAAAATGAATAACTTTTCTCTGTTCTGTAGTGCTGCTACACTATTAGTTTTGGCATGATAGCTGGATAAAAAACAGAGCCCAGGACATCACTGCTGTATGAAAATGTGACTTTATAGACATTTGATGGATAATAATTAAACTATTAGGCACTTGAGGGCTCTCTATCAAAATATTCAAAAGTTCTATTTTGATGATATGCATTGGATCATGAGATTTGTTTATTATATTGTTAAACAGCTGTGGTTGCAGACAAAAATCCCTATGACTCAGGCAGAAATGTTTAGGACTGTAATGAATCAAAGTTCTAGTCGTGTAACATTTGAACACAGTAGCTGACTTCCTCCCTCACTCTCTGACTGATGTTACATGGGCGGGTCTACAAAATAAAACGTACTGTTACCTTGTAAAAATTACAGATTTTTCTGACTTTGAACTTCTCTCGAAACACTGAGGATAATAAAAGTGCACAACTCAACAAAATATATTACAAAGATACAATTGTTTATAGACATTATTATGTGGAAATGTTATATATTGTACATTTAAAAGACATCTTATCTGAGTTTCTGGTATATTGATGCTTATCCATCACACAGTCACTGAGTCACAGGAAGTTCACCGACACTTGGTTAATAATTAATTTAAAAAAATAAATAAAATTCCGAAGTATGATGAAATACTCCACTGAGTGATGAAAGTGCTCAAGGGTCACAGTGTGAAACTGTTTTGTATTCATAAGGTTTTAAGCAGTACTCCTTAGGTGAGCCTGTGCATGTGGGCATCTGTGTGCATGGTTAGTCTGGCCCGAGGCAACACAATATGAACACACACACACACCCATGCACGCACGCACGCACACACACACACACACACACACACACTCACACACTAACACACAGATAGACTATGATTTCCATACAGGTGCAGTTTATATTCCCGGTGTGTGTTGTGTGTAGGGTGATGGGGGGGGGGGGGAGTTACAAAGTATTAGGATTAAATTTTCCACTGATAAACAGACATACAGGCCTATCAGAACCACGGCAGCCAGCAACTGAGCTCATTTGTCCTCGAGGGGGTTGCAGGGGTGAGGTCATCCCTCCCTCGAGCTGGACCATTACCTGTACTCTCCACTCTCACACACACACACACACACACAAACACACAGATGTAATACATACACATACAAAATTTGACCGCTTTGATGGGACACATGATGAGTTTTAGGTAATCTTAGATTGTATCATCAGTTTTACTAATTTGAATATTTGTCGTGTATTCTGAACTCTGTGTAGTCACGTAATCAGCCTGTCTGCTTCATTACTGCAGCCAACCACAGGCGCACTAATGATCCTACATAACCGCTGCAGTCAGCACCAGCATGCACAGGTGATAGCAGGCACGCATACAGAGGTTCCATGACGGCTTTGTTTTAAAGTCCTGGAAGACTCGTATCTAATGCTTGTGTATGAATCCTGTTGATTTTGTGTGTGAGTATTTTCTCTGTTGTTCCAGAGGTTCTCTCTGAGACTTTTGGCACATGTTGCGTTTCCTCAATTTAATCTTTTTAAGATCGATCAGTGGTTTATTTTTTGCTCTGTTGGTGTTTCTCCACATGTCTGTTCTGTTGGCCTCAAGCAAGATTTAATGTTGAGGACTTTCTGCAGCTGAAGGAAACATCAACAGTTTAAGTCAAGAACCCAAATGAGCTACATGTAATAATGATTTTTTAAATAACTTTAAGTAATATTTTTCTAAAACATAATAAAAGACTGAAAAATGACAAGCTGTGAGAGTCTAAGGAACTTGATTTAGCTTATTTTGGAACAGCAGTCCAAAGCTTTATTAAACAGGGTGTTTTTCCACCAAAATAGCTCTGGTATTTGAATCTGCTTTGTTCAGGATTCTTGAAATCTTAGTGCCATCTAGAGAACCAGAATGTGTTTCTCACCAGTTTTTGAGCAGAACCACTGCAATGAAACATGTGCCATCAACAGAAGCACACATCAACATTGCACATTGCACAGAGACCTGTACTGACGCCTTCACTTTGGTTCACAAGGAAAACTTTTGAAACCAACTTCTCAGGTTCCAAAAAATACTTTTTAAAGTCACAACACTCCAAATGGTTTAAACTCAAGTGCACAAACTAGAAGAGAACTGGTTTTGTGATGGTGGAAAATGCCTAACAGAGAAGGCAGTAAATCTTGGAGCCATTAAATATGGGATTATTTGTATCATTAAAGCAAATTCAAGTTCAAACACAATCACATTTGAATGGTTTGTTTGAAAAAGATGACAGACGAACTTGGTGCAAATGGCAGAGAGAGGAGCGATAAAATCACTAATCTCTGAATAAATCAGCTCTGCAAACTTTTAATGAGGAAGGAAATGCACTTAACACGCTTGTTGGTGCTGAGGGACGTATAGAATGTGTCGTAACGAGACATTACACAGTAAATGTAAACGCAACTCTCATTCGCTCATACCAGAACTTCACATGACTCCTTCTAGTTTAGTTGACTAATTGTTTCTTGGTAATGCCGCCTTAGCAAATTCCAGAAGCAGCAATTTAAACCACACATATGTCCTACCTATCAGCCCCCAAAGTAAATAAATAAATAATAATGAAATAATAACCAGATAAGGCAATGAAACCAGGCAGGAAACGTTTCAGACACAGCCTGCGAGGAGCTTACTCAAACTCCTTGGCCTCTGTCCAAACTTAAGATTTGACAGTTTTTGCGTTGGCGTGATGGGCACTGTGGGAGACGAGGCAGAGGGGACAATAAGGAAGATGAATTAGCCACTGGCAGAGGTCTTCCTCCCCTACCAACCTGGCTGCTTATGGCTCTTTACCCACAGTCATCAATCTTTGTCAGCTAACATCCAGGAAGTCGCTGGCAAGCTGAGATGCCACAGGGGCCATCGGGGAATCAACGCTGCCTTCATTTTGATCTGTTTTTAACTGTCCCCAATTCACTTAACGCATTTTGCGGCAGTGGGGACTTTGTCAGAAGTTGATTTCTTCTCTGTGATTATTTAGGCGAGGGGAGGTCCTTTAAAGGCTGCTAGCAAGCCCCCACAGGGCTGGGTTTAATGTGGGCACTGGGTAGCAGGTGGAAAGAGCCGCTGCCAGTTTCCCTTGCAGTGTGGGGAAATTGCCTGTACTGCTGTGAAACTGCAGAGCTCTGGATGGCAGCCATGTTTGGGCCGGAGGCATGCTGTTTTAAGCCTTTAATACTGCACTGCTCTTGAGTAGATAGAAGAGTGCCCCGAAGCTGTTGAGCTCTCTCTGCTTTTTTGGACAGTTAGTAAGTGGATCAAAAGAAGAATACATATTGTCTCAATTAAGCATTTTTTGTTTTTATTTGGTTCAAATTTTGCTTAGGACTTGTTAAGTCCTTTTTTGTTGCTGTTTTGTCTCCAGAAACTGAGGCATTCATGGTCACTAACAGCTGCACATGGACACAAAGTTTGATTGAAGCATCTAAACAAGGCTCCTTAACTACTGTAGTTTTTTGTTTTTGTGTGTTTGTCCAGGGTAAGTTCTACCTGCTGATTGAGGAGCTGAGCCAGCTGTTTCGGGCCCTGGTGCCCATCCAGCTGTGGTACAAGTACATCATGGGAGAAGACCCCTCCAACAGCTACTTCCTAGGAGCTGCACTCATCATCATCTACAGCCTTTGCAAGGTAACCAGGGCCTGGCAGCAAAATATTAGAAAAAGATCGATACTGTTGTCTACCTTTATTTAGATCGTACAACTTATAAGGCACTATTTAAAAAAAAACAATTATTATTAAAAAAAAAGACTATAAAACTTCCGTATTTGTATCTGAAACATTACAAGCAGTCATTAATTAGAGGGGTAAGAGTCTGAGAGCAGATGGAGGAAATACTCCTGTGAAGAAATGAGCTCAACAAAGGAAGAAAAGAGTTCAAATTTGACTATTACTACTCAAACCGCACAATCAGTCTCAGAGCTGACAATGTTCATGACACCAAACAATATAAAAGTGTGCTGCTACAACACTTATCATGTCCATCACTTTGTCACTTTATTAGCATGTACTTATTTAATTGAGATTTTCCTTCAATTCAACCTGCATTTTAGCTTTTGTTAGCTATTAGTTATATATTAGCTACTGGTTATATTTTATTTTACACTTCATTGCATTTAGTTTTGCCTTATTTATTCTATGTTA